>JBAFWW010028863.1:0-18210 GCA_036873685.1 Agapornis canus
GGAACTAGATGATCTTAAGGTCCTTTCCAACCTTAACTATTCTATGATTCTGTGACAATGTATTAATTCCACTGTAAATCTGGCTTGAAGAATCAAACTGCTTGAATCACACTCATGTCCTTAAAACTTCCACCTAAGGAGGAGGAAAGTTTTCCTTTGAGCAGACTCATTAAACAGTAAGGTTGATAAATCTGTAAACTGCATTTTTCAGCAAAAACCTGTACACTTAATTTTTTAAGAATTTAAATTTTTAGGTTTAAAGAAAATATTTCATTGGCAATCAATATTTTGAAAATATGTAGTCACAAAGGCAATTTTTGTTGATGGAAATTTCACAATTATTTCACAGTCCATTAAATTGAGAAACTCACTGTCCTTGAAATTTTGATTTTAATGGAGAAATTTCCTTTAGGCTTTATCCAACCAGCTCTATAGGCCATGATAAAGGGCTGGTGCAGCTCACCTCTCACAATAAAAAGTGAAATATAAATGGTTTAAATATATGACTCAGGCAAGCAAAATCTCATCTACTGCTATCTTTGAAAAGATATTTTTCCCCTTGCAGTAACATATGTGTTTCTGATCAAAATTGCTACATGTCTCCCAGAAATTGCAGTGATATGTTCATATTACTGGTTATTACAATTTGGATGAGCATAATTATAGGGCAAACTCATTTAGTAGCAGAAATTAATAATGAAATAATTCAATTATGACTACGATCTGAATCAAAACCCTGACTCCAAATGTCCCCTCACTTGTGAAAGGAACGTCAATGTGCAAATCATAAAACTCATGCTTATCACTAATTCTACTGCACTGAACCAAAATTATCAGGGATACTTAATTAATTTTTAAGCAGTTCATTAGTTTGATCTACTCTGGTAATTGCATAAGAGATACTGCTAGTAGGCAAAATAGTTACCAGGAATTATGTGTTACTCTGAAGCTTTGTCAAGTGTGTGGCAACTGATGTTGGTGATTGCCTGGAAAGAAGGCCTCCTTTAATACAGCCACAGCTAGAACCATCATGATCTGTGAGGATTTCGTTTAACCTGGAATAAATAGGTAAAAAGTCCCAACAAAGCAACATTTTTTTTTTTTCTTTTCCGGTTTTAGTTTATCTAAATAGGGTCATTTATGGAGGTGGGGGCTAAAGAAAAGAGACAACTTCTTCAGGTTTAGTTTCAGACATGTATTATAGAGTATCAGTTATTCAGATTTCTACCTCCTTCACTCCAAGATGTTGGTAGAAAAACTTTGGTAGCAATTTGTTAAATGTTTGAACCAATTACATAACATCACTAATGTGATGAGTGGTTCTGGTTTGGACATTCCTAAATCAGAGAGACTAGAGCCATGGGGTGCATTTTTGGGAACACAATGTAGAGCTTGTAATGCCACAGATCTTTGAAATCTTGTTCTTTTTTCTGCTTTTTCTCTTTTTTTTGTACAGTCCCTGATGAAGACTCCCTATCTAGTATCAGGAGATATCATCTCTTCATCAGGCTTTGTCTTAGCGATAAGACAAAGTGTAAGGGGTTTAAACTTGAACAGCGGAAGTTCAGGTTAGATATAAGAAAGAAGTTCTTTACTATGAGGGTGGTGAGGAACTGGAATGGGTTGTCCAGGGAAGTTGTGAATGCTCCATCTCTGGCAGTGTTCAAGGCCAGGTTGGACAAAGCCTTGGGTGACATGGTGTAGTGTGAGCTGTCCCTGCTTATGGCAGTCCTTTCCATCCCGAACTATTCTGTGATTCTATGATTCTAAGATGCATTGTTATTCACAAAATACATTTTAAATTATGGTAGGAGTAACTGTAGGACCTGGATTCAGTTTCTTCAAAGTTAGTAAAAGTAGATTGAGAGATGCCCCAAGTCATTGTTGTCTTCTCAGAGAGTCAAATGGAGAGGAAAAAGTTACTTTTAAGTGTCAGAAGCAAAGAAGCCCCTAGCATAGGGATTGAAACTAGATGATCTTAAGGTCCTTTCCAAGCCTGACTATTCTATGATTCCAATAAACTAAAGCTTGAAGTAGAGACTTCTGAAAGCCTGTACCTAAAACATTTATTGAAAATGTTTATTTTGTTATTATCAGGACAACAGTAAATATTGGGGTGTTTCATGTTTGTTCATTGGGCCAAAAAGAAAAACTAGAATAAGTTTGTACTTCTAACAAAATGCAGAGGAATAGCATGGATCAGTTGAAGACAGGATGTTATTGGGTCATAATTTTATGTCTTGGACAAGGGAAGAGGTCATAGCAAAGAGAGAAGCATAGATGCTGAAAGGTTTAAGACATTAGATTGGAAACTCTCATGTCTGACTTGTGAAATTGAGCAATCATGCTAAATTTCTGGGTGTGTCAGAGGCTTAGGAGAAGGGTGTGACCCTCAAAGTGGATGGCAAGGAGAGCAAGTTTGACCATGGTGGAAAAGGCAAATATTCATGTCTGCATGCCTGTGTTTTAGTACAGCTGAACCTGTGGCAAACCAGACAGAGTCTTTTTCAGAAATTGCAAGGTGTGGTTGTGGTTTGAATGTCAGCCCTTACTGAAAAACTCGATGAACTTGCCTTTATGTACTTGTTGACGGGGATAGAAGGGGTTCATACTCATCCTGTGTTACCAAGGCTGCTGGACTGTAGATTTTGGTGTGTTGAGACCAGCAGTGTAGCGAGTACTTTGGATATTCTCTTGGCCAGGAGGTTCAACTTAAAACCGGAAGAAACAAACTTCCCTTCACTATGCCAGAAGTAATCTTTGTATTTTAACATTAAAATTAATTGGCTATCATGCTTTAGCTAGATGAGTCCTTGTAGTGAGGCTGCCCTTTGTATGTGTGTCCTTCAGTCACACTGAAAGGCTGTACTGCTGGTGTCACTTTTTTCCTGAAAAGGTAGATTGAGAAGTTGTCAGGTTTATTAATTTATTTATAGTTTGTGTTCTTTCAAAACTTAAGGACTTGCCTGGCTTATAAATTAAACTCTGTTAGTATCAAATTATTATTTTGAAACTCAGGGTTGGAAATGGAAGAGACTACAGGTAGTATTCTATAGCAGTGTTTTTAAAGCTTGTTCATGAATGCGTGTGTTATAAACATGTTTTCCATCTTTCTCTTTTCATACAATGTAGAGAAAGTAAGTAATTGTGCAGCTACATTGATTTTATTGCTTTATTTCTTGTTTTAGATTTTGTTTCTAGTTACAGCATTACCAGCAGTCAACTCTTTTCAGTGAAGATGTGTTTCCAGTGTTTGCCCACTACTTCTGCAAGACTTGTGCTCTTGAATCTTAGTTCAACAGTGAAAGTGCAGCTAACACATTCTATTTTATTCTTGAATCCAAAAATAATGCAGACTGTCTTCCAGTCTAGACCACAGATTGTATCCTGTTAACTCCTATTTACTTACTACAACTGTAACTGTTAGTAAAACTGCTTTCTGTGAGAAGCTGTGCTGGATTCTGGTTGTTCTGGATCACAGTTCGAATTTGGCAGGTCTCATTTCTGTTAGATCAGTACTGTTGCACTAAATACTGTTTTACCTCTTTGTACTACCCAACACTACATAAACTAGTTTTTTGATTCTTCCATGCTTGCTTTTTCTTTGTGGCTTTGGTATGCCTTCAGGCAATTTATGACACAATTAAGATTTTATTAATTCATATTCTCTGCATTTTCTCAGCATGTGAGTGCATTTGCTTCAGTTCAGTGTTCCATTAGAAGCTTGGAGTTCAGTGCATTGGTTCCTACTTCTGCAATTGCATTATTAATTTCTTAATTTTTAAGTTTGGAGCTTGTATCATGCATTTCTCTTTCTAGTCCCAGAACATTTTCCTGATGTGTGTACTGTTAAGTAATAAGCTTCTGGGTTGAAACTGAAGTACTATTTTTAATCATAAAAGGTATAAATGGTTTGAGACCCAGTTACTTGAGGGAGCAGACTGAGTGCAGTGGAATCATTAGACCTCTTTTGCTATAAATGGGAGGAAGCAGTGGATAGACTGCTTTCTGAAAAGGCTTCTCAAATTGAAATTAACTTTTTTTCTTGTTGTTGCATATCCCAATTTGGCTAATCTCTCGAGTGGAGTGAAAGCTCCATCTCCATATTTTACTGTAGGTTGGTGAATGTTCTGGATGGCAGTCTAGGTGAGATTTGTTTCCTTAGAGCTTGAATTTTTAAGATTGTTAACTAGAAAATGGAACTTGGGTTCTTATTAGATATACCAAAAATTGCAGTGATTTCTCATTGTAGTAACTTTGTCACTGCTTCATAGTAAAACATTTTGCATGCTAGAGCATCTTCTGCAGCAGGCATCCTAACTTAAGTTAATGTTTGGCCTTGACTGTCTTCACATTTAGACTTGCTTTGTACCTTCTAAGTTACTGTGTACAGTTAATATGCAGATAGATGAGGCCCAGCGGAAGGTAGTGTCCTACACAAAGAATAACCAGGAATCATCATGTCTGTTAAGTAAACACCTTCATTACTAGTCCAGTTCCTTAGGCAGAAGCACTGATGTGATCACACTGACGGTTAGCCTGCCCTTCCAGTTTTTGTAGCTATTGGCCAGTTTCTGTTCATTTGACTGAATTAGAGATCTCAAAGATACTCAGCATTTATAAATTTTGTGAATATTGGTAACTCAGTAGCAGAAGGAGACCTGATGTAGTGGATTTTGTCTCCAGGCTTATCGCTGATACTTTGGTTTACCTGCCAGCTGGCTGCCTGACATGAACGTAGCTCCAGAGTAACTACATTGCTGTGTTGCCTTTGACCAATAAATGCATGGGACAAATGAGGAATACTAGGTAATGTTGAGACTTGGGACCAGAGGCAAGTAGCTGGATGAAATGCAGAGAAAGGTGGTCACAGAAGACCTGGGAGGAGATAGGACTTTTGCATGGGATGAGGTAGAAGAGGTATAGGAACCTGTGCATTATTAATTTTACTGCTCACAAAATCACTTTAATGTTAGCACTTGTAAAGCTTCATTGTATGCTTGTTCCTCTCCTTTTTAGTTTCATTTTCTCTGTCTCGCCTAGCCGGTTTAAAACTGGTTCTGTGGCTTACCTTGAAATTCTGCTTCTGTTCTGCACAGGACAGCTCTTGTAGTTTCAAAAAGTAGTTACTGAAATTGAGTTAGTAATGGTGTATTTCTCTAAGCCTGCAAATAAACTTGTGGCTGATTAAAGCAAAAAGTGCATACACAGGTGCTTACAGAACTCAGAAGTGAATATGTCCACTATTAGAATTTTGTGAAAAGTTGGTATTTTGGAGTTGCAGAGTTATGGAAATATCTGGGTGTCTGCCCATGTATTTTACAGTGCTATGCAAGGTGCAGGTGTTCTGTGTTTAGGAATGGTGGTAGTTACCTCTGCTACCACTTTGACTAAGCCTTAGTTTTAGATCCTGAATTCTGCTTAATCTAATTTAAAGTTTTAATTATGATCATCTGATATAAGTATTGAATTACATTGGTGTACGTCCTAAAGAAGTGAAATAATGAGGAAGAAAAAAGTCTGAGTTTTGTTTTGTTTTACTGGACTTAAATGAGTCTGAAGATTAAATCTTAACATAGGCCTCTTTCTTCCCCTGGATTTACCTTGAGAGGCTAAAAATTATCAAAGTTAAAACTATGTTTAAAATGAGGTATGAACATGGGCTGGTTAGCATTCAAGACTAGTTTTTAATATTTAGTGGCTTTTTAAAAATATTATAAAAAGTATTTACAAATATTCATAATATAAATAAACCCCATATGTAGCATATTCAGTAAATAAAGATTATATCATAAGGAATGCAGTATTAATTTATTAGTATCATGAATATTTAATATTAGTTAATATTTGTTAATAATATAAATTGGGGAGCAAAATGTTAAGGCATGATGCAGGCAGCCTGTTTCACTCACAGCTTGCTCTTCCTGTAGGCAGTGGTTCTGTCCTCACATCATGTTTTTTATTTGCGTTGTCTTTTTACTCGTCTGATTCCTCAGTGAAATTATTCACCTCACCAACTCACTCACTAACTTCCTGCTAACCTGCCAGGAGGATAATATAACCAAAGGAAAGTGAACTTTCGAAGCTTTAGTGAATAGGTTTGGTTTATGGGTGGGTCAGAGAAACATCAGAAGATCAAAGAAGGTTGGAGTGGTGCAGTCAGGTAAGGGAGTGCATGGGCCAATCACAGGGCTCAGTGGTGCTGAGCTGTCTTTGTTGAGCTGCGCCTGTACATTTGGACTTCTTTAGGCTTTGCCACTTTTTAAATACTGTGCTGTGATCGTCTGTCTTTCTCTCTTCAGAACAAGACTTTTTTTCTTTTTAATTTTCTTGAGTACATGAGACATGATGATGTTGAATTATCTGGAGTACAAGTCAAATTGTTGTTGTTAATAAGCCTGATGAACAAATGGGCCTTCTGTGATTATCTCCTTTCATATAAGTAAAATTATCTTCTGTTCCTAAGTGCTTACTGAGAATTCCTGGACCTTTATATTTGGAAATTGATTACTCTGTTGTTGCAAGGGAGGTTATTCACATTTTTTCAGTGAAGACTGTTTCCATAAGCTACAGTCGTAAATTACATATGAAGATAAAATTTATAGAATCTTGATTTTTTAATTTTTTTTCTAGCTCTTCTTAACAGAAGCAGATTCTCCAAAATTTGCTATCTGACCTTTTCTGATGTACAGCTGTGAAGTACTCCCTTGCTACAGTCTTTGAATTTCAGTATATGGTACCTGTGATAAGCACAGCAGAAAAGTCCCCTGATAGTGTGTAGGTGATTCTTACTGGTGTTAAGACTGATGTTGTTGGTATGTATAATGCTGTTAATGAACATACTAGACAAAAAGTGCCACGAAAGTATGAAGTCTGCTTTCAGTTAGTCCTAGCTGTGTGTTTTACAGTCTAAAGAAGAGAGCAAGGTCTTGCAAAACTGTTACAAGAAGGAAGAGCATAATGTGACTGTTTAAGCATTTTAATGGCAGAGATAATGTCAGTAGAATAAATTCATGCTGTGTTACTGCATATCTTAATTTTCCTAAGGACTTTTTCTCTTTACTGCACTGTTAGTTCTTCTGCAAGTAGTGTAACTGTAGCAGTGTCATGTATGATATGCAAAATACAGTGGGTTAGAGAAACCAAATGCTTGTTCAGAAATACACATGGAGTATTATAGAACAGTTTAATACTTAAAATTCAATATTCTGGTAATGTTTTCAGGATGAACATTTTTAGTATTTCATGCAAGCTGGTGATAGAGACTTCCCTTTTACTAAGCTCAAGTTTCCTCTTCTCGTTACATAAAAATGAGGCAGTTAAGTATGGTTTGATGTTTTTTTACTTTTCAGAAAGATGAAGGTAGTGATGCTAGCTTGAGTGATAGCCACGTATCTCCTCCTGCCAAACGTACCTCAAAACATGCTGATCCTGTGTGCAAAGACAAATCAAAATCACGCAGTACTGGGCAACGAGAGGAATGGAGCATCTCAGCTGGACAGTCCAGGTAACTTGGAGCCAAGAGAAAAATGAAGTCTTAACCCATTTTTCCTGTATTGTTAACCTGCTTACCCAATTTCTGCGCTGAGCTGCAGCTCATGCTCTTGAGCATACTTTTGAAATGTGTTATTTTCATACAATTTTGTTTTAGTGGAACAAGGCTCTGGAATGTGGGTTACATCAGTTCTCTCGTCTTCATGTTTTCTTTCTATGCATATTTGTGCAAAAGTGGAAAGTAATTTTGAGATGCAGTCTGAATTCTAGTTTCTTCATACATCCAAATTTAGTGACTTAATTGGTATTTTTATGTACTCAAGCTATAAGAAGACATATTTTAATTAGGAAATCAGTATTCTATCTGTGGAATGGATAATGGTCAAGTTTCTTTCCATTGTTGTTTTCAGCCTCTCTTTGGTTATAAGGACTCAAATAAATTACTGTATTTTAGTAAATATAGCCTCAATCCTACCACATGTTTGTAACTTGAAAGAGAAGCAATTTGTTGCATTTTGTAGCTCTGAGTAATACTATTTTACAAAACATTCTAGTGTTCAAAAGGTTCTTCACATGATTACAAGTGATTATGGGACAGTATGTTCCTGGGCCATGACCTTTCAGTTAATACTGGTTCTTTTGTAGCTATGTATTTCATATTTATGTACAAATCAAAATAATTCTTGCAGTGATTTGTATGTAAGAATGACTGATTCTCTACTGGACATCTGCAGGGATGAAGTATACTTTTAGACCATGTAAATCTTTAAATAGATCTCTTTTCTTGCTTGTTTTTTCTTTTTAACATAGAATAAATTAAATAGAGCATATTATGCGCCATGGTCATCTATGAATGTATTGAAACTCATGCATCTTCTATTTCTTTAATTGTAGACTTGTACCTGTTAAAAATTCTAAGAATTAAACAAACACTGAATATGGCTGGGAGAATTTAGATCACTATGTCAAATGAAAATTTGGCCAGCATACTGAAGCTCATATTGTTACTCATGTAGAACCCACTGTGACATGGTTTTGCATCCAAAGCTCTGGGTCTAGTAGTGATCTTGAATTGCAGAGCCTTTTCCCCAAAGCTTTGTTGCTTCTACTGGTTTATCCAAAGTGTTTAAATTATAATTGCCTTTGAAGATCTATATTAGGTTTCTGTTCTGAAACTTAAGGGGAGAGTTAATAGTAGGGCACGGCATGAGGGAACACTGGAGGGATTAATAAAAGAGATGTTTAGATAATTGGGGGGATTCATATAATTGGTATTTGGCAGTTTTGTTCTCATGCCAATGTTGTGTATGAAGCAGACTCTTCAGAGACTACGTGCCACAAAGATTTTGAAGTCATAGTATATCGTGTAACATTCTGTGTTTGAAGTTTATTTTCACAGTATAACTTTTGCTTGGTGAAAGAGTGTTAACGTTATTTGTGTGTCTAATGCAATTGTTTCCTAGGTTAACTTCTCAGCCTGGTGCTACACTACCAAATGGACGTAGCTTATGTAAGTGTACTACAGTGGACCTCTTCCGTCTATTTTTACATTTAACAATTTTATGTCAATGATTTTAAGTTGCATATATTTTTGATAACTTTACTGATTGCTCTGACCATTTTGACCAGAGAAGTTACTGTTTTGGCTCAGTTTTCTTCTGTCAACATCTTGGATGCTCTCTGTGGACATGGGGAACATTCTTAGATGAAATTCCATTTCTCTTCTCAATTCAGACCTCTTGGCCACAATCTTGATGTTTTCCTTAATTCCCAAATTTACTGTTATGAACTAATTTTGGCCATCCTCTCCCAGCTGGTCTCTTTAATTTATTTACTCTCTTTGCTCATTTAAAATTTGGCCTTCTATGGTTCTTTACATAACCCTGCTATTGCTTTAGAGAGACCTGCCTTGTCTGCAGCTCCTGCTACCTTAAACAATTTTCCTGTATGCTTGTACCTTACAAACTTGCCGCTTCATTGCATATCTTAGCTAAAGCCACTTTGTTTTTTGTGTCCCTTTTCCATCAATTTTGTCTTGTTTAGTTCTGTGTTGACTCTATATGTTAACCCATAAGCATATTTAGTATTTTTATTATTTTTTGTTGTACCTAAGGGACAATCAGGAGTGGGATCTGTTTTTGTATGGCACTGTACAGAGTAGTTGGTATAGATCTGCTTCTGAAATCAATATGTTGTATCTGACCTTTTGATACTGTTCTTGAAAGACTAAGAATTGAAACTGAGGCTAAGTGTGCATTTTAGTGTTGATTTTAACTTAAAAATATTGAATGGATATTTGAATGCCAAATTTTTGTAATAAAATGAGATTGTCATATAAGGAAACAAGCTTGAGTCTGAAGAAATAGGTTGTAAAATAACTTTGATAGGAATTTTAAAAATATATTTTTTTAGTGAATATAAGGGTGCTTAATCTGTGCTCCGTAACTTTTGTTTTATTGTCCTTGCAAAGTATTCTCTTATTAATTCTTATTTGTGAAAATGTTGTTTCCTGCATTTTGAAGTAGTAATACAAATTTCTCTTAGCTCTCAAAAGCCACCCCCTTCGAGGGGAAAAAAAGGGAGATGGGGACCATGCTTGCATAAACGGAGATATAGAAGTCAGAAAAAGTTGTCGGTCCAGGAAAAACAGATTTGAAACTTTGAATCAGAGTTTATTGTTTGATCAGCTAGTAAACAGGTATGTGGGGATACTTCAGTTGTATTCACAAAGCATCTTAATGACTGTTTTAAAAGTTAGAAAACCTTGTCTTCCAGTGCCATCTATGTGTTTTACTGTGGGAATGTATTAGCATTGAGGTAAGCTAGACTGTGGTTTGAGTTGCAGGCTGGGTCCTGTGCAGTAACTGCCTGTGTTATCCATGCTCTAAATGCAAAGCAATTTACCAGACTTTCATTGAGAAGTAAGCTACTCTGTGTTTACACCTGGATAAAACTCTGTATGTTGGCAGTTATTGCAGAGTGGCTGGTATCCTGTAAATCCACACTGTAGTTTGTTTCTTAGTAACTTGTTTATGTAGTGATACCCTAAATGTGATGTAAATTGGTGATCAGCAGCAGTGCTTGGAATTGTTCCAGATTTTGCTTGTATGATTTTTATCATAAAATACCAAAAGTTTGTAGCTTGTTTTTGTTTTTGTTTTTACCATTTGTTAGTAATTCACACAGGGTGGGTGTCACTTTTTGACATTTACTGTGCAGACAAAGTAGGTCAGAGAGGGAGGCAAGGTCTGGTCTGAGCATAGGAATGGGAGCCAGAAATACTTTTCTTGAAATATTATTTCTCTGTGGCCCTGGGCAGGTCACTTAATATGTCACCATTTTCCCACCTGTAAAATGGATTTTAATAATCAAATCTTTGAGAGACTGCTTGCTCTTGGAAAATGATTAAAACAAGCATTTACTTGCCAAGCATGATCTTTATTGTTAAATGCATTCTGTTGAAACTTTATGAATTTAATTTTCTTTTTCAATTTACTCAGTAAGTACTTGGTATCAGTTTACAAATTTCTATTGAGTTACATTTATTTTTTCTAGCTGCAGTTGAATCTTCCTCTCTCCATCAACAGTAGGGAAAAGTCTACCATGAAGTTTGTAATTTGATATGATCATGGTACTGAAGTCTGTATATGACTTGTACTGTTCACACTGATAACAGTGTGTCCCGTAATCATTGGAGAATTTTAAGAACAGGTTAAACAAATGTCTGCCAGGAATTATTTAGGTATTGTGTAGTTCTTGCCTGGCAGAGCAGGTGGACTTTTCCAGGTCCCTCCAACTCTATTTTCTTTGATAGCAAACTGCCACATCATTGTACTTGAAGTGGTTATATCACATGACAGATATTTTAGAAGAATTGTTTAAAATTGAAAGTGGCACTCCATAATGAAATCTTGACTTTACTGACTTCTGTTACCAGGACTTCACAGACTTCTTTCTTGGCAGGCCTCACCCTTCAGATTTCCTTTTAAACAGCTTGAAAGAAAGGAAGGGAAAGTTTCTGTCTTCTTAGAATTATTATATAATTATAGTAGAATTCCAGTGGAAATATGCCATCATATCTGTGGGAAGCAGTAACTTGGTGTTCAGGACAGGTGGCCAAATAATTGACTTGGCCTGGGTAATACTTCTTCCTTAGCAGTGAAGCTTCTTGGCCAAGGTTATTATTTATACACCTCCATTGTTTTGGCAGCTGTTTACAAATACTTCAGATAATGAAAATTTAGACTAATTAAATAGTAGAAGAGAAGTGGTAGTGAGGTCAAATGCCGAATGATGAAATTCTAGGTCTTACTGATTTAACATTTAAAAAAAACCCAAACCTTCATGTGTTAGTGACTTCCTGAGGCCTGGGTATGATGCTATAAAGCTTATGGGGTGAAGGCATTCACTGCTTTCCCAATATCGTAATTATGTAGGTGAAAAGCTTTAGTTTCTTATTTGACACCAAATCTAACATCTAAGCAGTTACAAATTTATATGCTACAATTTACAATTTTTTTTAAAATGTTTAAGAGGCTACAGTCTGATCAGCATTTCTTCTTTTGCATGTGCCTTAGCTTATATTCTGTAGGTTAGTCAGTCAGTTTTCTTTATTATGGCTGGTTTTGTCATTAGTTGATAAATTCAAGTAGATATCCTAAAATGTGCAGATTTTAGTTCATTTGGTTTTTTAGTTGACTTGTGGACCTTGGAATAGCCAAGGTCTGTTAAGTTGATGGATGTTATGTAAAAAGTTGTTTGTGTCTGCTATTTTAAGACTAAATTTTTTGTGTTAACTGTTGCATATATTTTAGTACTGCTGAAGCTGTCCTACAGGAAATGGATAATATTAACATCAGGAGAAACAGGCGGTCTGGGGAAGTAGAACGGCTGCGGATGTGGACAGATACAGAATTTGTAAGTGCAGAGTGTCTCAGATCTAGGATAAAAGTGATATCAAGGGGAAATGCATTTGTTTTTGCAGTCTCTCTGCATTTGTTTGTAGCTCCATCAAAAGGCTGCAGATCCTCTTCAGTGGGTAACATTAAAAAACTTGATAAATTCGGAACAATATTAATAGTGTATTTATTGCTGAATTGACTGCCATGCTGTCACGATGTACTGTGGTGGTTCTCCTTTGATTTGAAGCACACTCTGGTAGTCTGAAAACAGGACCAGGGACTTATATGTGCTTTGTTACCTCAGATGGCTTGATACTGATGTTAACTATGTATTAGGTGGACTTAGGTACTGAGAGACTTATTTTACCACTTACAAAATGAGACTGCTTTTGTAGTCTACCTGTTGGAGGGCTTTGTTGGAAAAACACTTACGGGGTAGAGATTGTGTGGAGTATTACTGACTGCAGGCTAACATTATGAGTGACATGGGACAGTACTGATGGGAGTGTATGTGAATTTTATTCCAGGAAAACATGGATATGTATTCTCGAGTGAAAAGAAGGAGGAAATCACTGAGGAGAAATAGCTATGGAATTCAGAACCACCATGAAGTGTCCACAGAAGGGGAAGAAGAAGGTACGTATTGTAGAGAATTCTAAGGGTTTGTCAGAAACCCCTTAAAGTTACTTATTATAATTACTTATTATTGCTTTGTACTTAAAACACAAAGCTTTTCTCAGTGCAAGATAGCACTATATTGCACTACAGAAATTAATTTGGTTTTGGATATGGATTTGGAGCTACTAAAAAGAGCAATTAATAAGTACACTTCAGTGTTTTCTACATTTTTATATACTATGTTTCCATACTCTTTTTTTTTGTAACAGTAAGTAATTGGAACTTTCCTTATAATCCCTCTAGCAATCCTCTGTTGAAAGCCAGGATGTGATGCATGTAGCCTTACAACCATGCTTGTTCTAACTGGCTTGCTATTTCTCATATGCTGAATGACCATTACCAGAAGGAATGTGTAATAGTTCTGCATCCATCGTTTGGGGAATGTATTAATGAAAGTCTCTGTTTTCTGTCCATCCACTGAATTTTATAAGGCTTGTAGGCATACAGCTGGATTTGAAATTCTACTTTCCTTTAAAATTTTGGATTAAACTGGCTAGTGGGTTCAAAATGTATTGAGAAAGAAGGGATTATGGCTAACTTTGATGGCATGGTCAACAGCCTAATTGGCTTCCTTAAGAAATCAGACTTAAACTTCAGGGATCCATACAGGGTTCAGCATAGCATACCTTGATTTTGAAGTGAAGCTGCTGGAAGAGGGTTGTTGCAATTAATAAGAATGCAGTCTTAATTCTGAGGTCCATGGATGGAAAGTCTGGTCCTGTTAATAGATGAACCTAGGTGGTACCTTTATACAGTGTATTATTTGCTTTGTGCAAGAATGGTATTGTGCGTAACAAAGTTGTACTTATTTTCATGCTGTGTTGAATACTAGATTTTCTGAGGCTCCTATGGGAAAAGAGACAAGAGACATTATTCTTAATTTGAAGGATAACTGCTAAAGAAAAAGTAGTAGAAGTGATACTCAGAGTACTTCATAACTAAAGCTAATTTGACTACATTTATTTTTTTTCTGTTGTGTTTCCAGAACTTTCTGTGGGAAACTAGAAGGAAGTTTGACAATTTTCTGTAGATTTATCTTTGGATTTCCTGAGATTTTCCAATTAGTGTTAGTTAATCCCGGGGGGAATAATTGTCAGTGACCACTACAGTGTTAACTCTTAGGATGAAGATAGCTCTGGCATCAAGTAGAAGTGTTCTGAAAATATTTTTTTCCCCAACAGAGTCCCAGGAAGAAGATGGAGATATAGAAGTAGAAGAAGCTGAGGGAGAAGAAAATGATCGGCCATATAATCTCAGGCAGAGAAAAACGGTTGAAAGATACCAGGCTCCTCCAATAGGTAAGTAACTAGACAGTGCTCATGGAGTCCTGCTCTGTTGACCTCTGAGAATACCATGTGTGTGGGAAGAGAAAAGTTGGATGATGACTCTATCCCTGACTGAGTACCCATGCAACCCAAGGCTGACTAAAGGTTACAAGAATGTTGTTAAGGTCATTGTCCAAATGCCTTTTCAATACTGAAAGGATTGGGACATTGAACACCTATCTAGGAAGCTGCCTCCAGTGTCTGACATCCTTCTCAGCAAAGAAACATTTCCTAATGTCAAGTCTGATTTTGCCCTGATGCATTTTTAAACCATTCCCCCATGTCCTGTCACCATGTCTCAGGGAGAAGAGATCGGCAGCTACCTTTCCACTTCCTCTTCTTAGGCAGCTGTTGTCCCTCAGCCTCCTTTCTCCAAACTAGACAAACCAGACTAGACAAACCCTGTGTCCTTAGCCATTCCTCACAGGACATACCGTTAAGGATCTGTACAGGATTCAGTGTAGTGTCTCTTGTTTTTGAACATTTTAATACTTCTGCTTAAAATAATATATTCTATGTATATTTGGTTTAGATTAGCATTGTATGAAGTGTCCTGTATCTTAACGCAACTTGGGAATTGAGTCTCTAATAGAGAAATGCTGTGCTTCATTTGTTAAAGAGAAATTTCAAGATATTCATTATGACCAGCTGTGAAGAGGCTTCTGTATGTGGTTTCATGTCCTGCAAATAAAGGAGAAATACTAGTGCCCTGAATTAATTACATTCTGTGAAACAAAGTGTAAGAGTTTTGATTTCCCTCCTCCGCCCCTCCAATAACATGATTGGTAAAGCAGTAATTTAGGACTTCTGTGCTGCATTTAGATTAGTTCCTTATTCAGATTATTATTCTTTTGTAATTGATGTCACAAACATGCAACTTCTGTTATTCAGTGCCAGCTCATCAAAAAAAGAGGGAAAATACACTGTTTGATATTCACAGATCTCCTGCAAGAAGAAGCCATATCAGGTAAGTGTCAATCTTTTGGTATGTAGTTGTTTGCTTTCCCTCAGTGCATTTCTGTTAGGTTTTGCTTTTCAAAATGTTCGTGATTGTACAGTACATTCACACACGTGAGTGGGTGTTGAATTGTATCTTGGGTTCACATCCTGATCAGCACACAAAAATGAATTTTATAGCACTTTATTATACCAGTAGAAGCTTTGTGATAAACAGCATGGAAACAGGTGTGCTGCAAGTACAGAAAAGAGTTGCTGACTGTTTTCAAACTGGCATCAAACTGAACACCTTTTTGTACAGAAGATGTAATGTACATTCTTTAATATTTCTGAAATGCTCAGTTTTCTGAAATACTGTTGTTGTAAAATAAGAAATTGCTTATGCTGCCTTTGAATAACTTTACTTAGGTTCAGAGCAGAAGTTAAACTATAGTACAGGTATTTTGTAAAACTGTTCTGCTGTTCAGAATTAATGACTGCATAAAAAGAGACCACGTGCTTTAGGAAATACAGAGATATTCAAAGAGTACTTAGAGGGAAGCACCACACTGAGAAAGGACATCCTGATGTGGTTGGAAGCTTTCCTAAGTGCAGCTGCTGCCTGATGAACTTGAGCAGCTTATTGACTGAATACTCATTCACACTTGCTGAGATAACATGGAATGAACCACGTATCTTTTGGGGATCTACTGTTTTAGTAATGTTCATGTTGAAATCAGATGTTATTCCCCACTGAGGTTATTTTGATACATAAAAAAATTTGCATGCATTCTAAGACTGTACTGTACTTGCTGTTTCAATTTTCTTTTATATAAAATAATCAAACCATTCCATTCTATTGCAAAAAGGACTGAGTTTATGTTTATTTCGCCACTTCAATAGGAGAAAGAAGCATGCTATTCACAGCAGTGATACAACCTCTTCAGATGAAGAACGTTTTGAAAGAAGAAAATCCAAAAGCATGGCCAGAGCAAGAAACAGGTATCAAAAATCCTTGCTCTTTAGGAGGTTTGATTTTTATTGTTTGTAAGAAAGCAAGTAGAACTATTCTATAATGTTCATCAGTTCTGCAGACTTATGATTCTGCCTGTAAAATTGCCTGCAGACACAGTTTAGGAGGATTCCTGATTGTATATTAAAATAGATTTGAAGCCTTATAAGTAGGCGATTAACAATAGTGATAAAAAGATGGAAATATACGAATATCTGTTTGATTCAATTGGATTATAAGACAAACAACTTCTGCCAGTTAAAATAGGTCTTTATTCTTGGTGGTGTTTGGTCCGATTCAGTTCAGTTGTATTCCCAGTACTAGCTCTTATTCTTCTCTCTGCCTGTTTAATAATACATATTGATACTCAATGCATATTGTTTTGACCTTATATCTATTCACCAGTTATCTAAAAGCAGAGGATCTATAAGTTATATCAGTAAATTTACTTACTGTCACAGATACAACAGTTGGAGAACAGAACAGGGAAAAAAGGCTTTTTCTCACCTTATTCCCATCTTTCCTGTCTGCTGCACTGATCCTTTTTCCATCCTGAGCAATTCCAGCAGTATACAACTAAGTGTAGTTCCAAGTATAACCTGTATCTTCTTGATACTTTTCTTCCTCCAGTTATCTGTGTATTTGGCCTGATGCAGTATCTGTTTTGGGGACTTAAACCTTCTTTGTATACACCAATATTTCTTTTCTCTGGACTCTGAGCTGTATTTTGAAAAAATCTGTTTTCCTTCTCCTGTTAATCCTTTTCTTACCATACTGAACATAAGCAGTTCCTCACTGTCAGTGGACAGTGTCCTGTTCTTTCGGTCAACATTGTTTCTTCTGTGTTTAATCAAAGTAGTCTGTCCAGGTTAGTTCTTCAGATTGAAATACCTGTATGGAAGCATAAAACTAACTTTTTATTTAAGGAACCTCCAGATGTACAAGAATAATTGGCACAATAAAAAAGTTAATTTTGATTACCTTTTCAATCCAGGATGATTATATCTTTAGGTAGGAAGGCATTTATTCTCTTGGTTCTTCCCATTGCAGCAAAATGATCAAAACGGCACAATATTTATTTGGTGGGTTTTTTGTTGAACAGGTGCCTGCCTTTAAACTTTAGAGCAGAAGACTTAGCTAGTGGAATCCTGCGAGAACGTGTGAAAGTTGGGGCAAGTTTGGCTGATGTTGACCCTATGATTGTTGATAAATCGGTAAGTTTTGTTTAGAACTCTTATTTTCCTTCCCTCAGTTATACATAACCATAACTCACCACAGCCTCTCATTAGAGTTGAAGTAAATTTGTAATAATTATTCTCATCTCTGACTTTTTCCAAAGCTGTTCTCAGACTTAGGCTGGGTCTCTGTAGGTGTCCATGTATCCTTGGCACAGTTAACTTTGCGAACCAAATAAACCTCATGTGGGCAGCCAAGAGTTGGCTTTTTCAACTTCTTTTACACTTTCAGAATTCATGGAACTCCTCTTGATCAATACAATGTTGTTTGTAATTTATTTTCAAAGTTCTGGTGTCCTCAACATAAGAAGGATGTGGAACTGTTGAGCAAGTCCAGAGGAGGGCTGTGAGGGTGATCAGGGGACTGGGGCACCTCCCATATGAAGACAGGTCGAGAAAATTGGGGCTGTTGAGCCTGGTGAAAAGAAGACTGAATGGAGACCTCATAGCAGCCTTCTGATATCTGAAGGGGGGCTATAAGGATGCTGGGGAGGGACAAGAGTCATTAGGGACTTGTAGCGATAGGACAAGGGGGAACAGGTTTAAGCATAAACAGGGGAAGTTCAGGTTAGATTATAAGGAGGAAGTTCTTTACTGTAAGAGTGGTGAGGCACTGGAATGGGTTGCCC
>JBAFWW010028866.1:0-11191 GCA_036873685.1 Agapornis canus
TCTGGCTCCCATCTGGGATGTGGGGCTGGTGGAGCTGTTCCATCCTCAGAATAGGGAGAAATGGGATCTTGGATCCAATAGGATACATGCACCATTTGAAGAAGGCCTTGGTGCCATGGGGTAGGGGTAGACCTGGCAGCCCTGGGATCTCGATGCTCTTAAAGGTCTTTGTGAGCTCTTGAGGGCTCCCCCATGCAGGACCAGCCCTTCTTGGGCTCCTGGATTGCTTTAGAGATGTTCTGCAGGATCTCAAGAGGGTTCCCAGCTTCCCAACAGCCCCATTGTAAGGGAGTAGAAGGGATGTGAGACCATGGTTCACTTCTCAAGCATCCACCTATCCCAACTGTGGAAACAGCCCCAGCAGAGCCGCATTCCCGGCATTCCTTGCTGCTCACTGCCAGGAATCTCTGCCACTGGCCTGTTTGTTTGCAGACAGGGATCAATGTCCTCAGGTCAATGCAATCCCAAGGTTGCTCCTTCTCCTATGGGATGAGGTTGGATTTGTTTCCAGGTCAGTTCTTTTTGGAAGACCCCCTTATCCTGGTCTCCAGTCCCAGCTCCACCTCACTGACCTTCCTAAAGGCACCTATCTACAAGCCCCATCTTCAGCACCCAGCACCCATCTCCACCCCACAGCACCTATCTCCACCTGACCCTTCCCATTTGGAACAGTGCCTGATGTTTGATGTCCCCTTTGGGAAGCTCTGTGTCTCCAGGGCACCTTCAACAAGCCACCACAAAGGGATGGGATGGCAGCAGCTCTTCCAGCTTCCCAGCAGCTCAGGACGTGCTTGGGGTGCTGGTTGCACCGGACCCTTTCTCATGATGGGTGATGGCCCCCACAATAAAGCCTTTCCTAACCTGTTTCCTTGCAGTGGATGCTTCGTCACCCTCCAAACCCCCACCAGATGGAGCCGATGGCCTTCACCAGGACCAGGAGTGATGGTTTCAAGCTTAAACAAGGGTGATTTAGATGAGATGTTAGGATGAGCGTGGTGAAGACATTGGGATGGGTTGAATGGAGAAGGTTTGGATACCCCCATCCCAAGGGCTTGGAGCAACCTGCTCTAGCGGAAGGCATCCCCATGGCTGGATTAGCTTGAAGCTCCCTTCCAACACAACCCATTCCATGAGCCTAGGAGCTCCCAGTCTAAAGGGTATCCAAAGTCTTGTGGGCTGACATGGAACCTGCCTGTCCGGAAGGCTTTGTTTGCTCATGTTTTCCTGGAACAGCTCTCCCCATTGCGCAAGGCAGGGCCCAGCGCGGCCGCCCATGGGGCATCAGGTCAACCCCTGGAACAGCTCCACGGGAAGTGAAACTCACAGCTGGGAACAAGGCAGAGAAACAGGAGGGATCCCACTTTGCCCTCCCATTGGCATCCATCCCAGGGGCCAACCCACTCCCAACCTCCATCCAGCCTGCGGCCATGGCCATGCCAGAAGGAATCCATCCCTCATCCTGGAGTGGGACCCAACGCAGTCGTGGTGGGGCCAAGAGCACGGGGACTCTGCTGCTGATGGCATGGCTATGGGGTGAGTGGTGTTCCCCATCGTTTCTGACCTCCATTTGTGCTCTATAGGGCAGCTGTGCTCTATGGCGCACAGCAGAGGGGCCTATGGGGCTGGGACAGGAGGGTTGGCTTTGGAGGTGGCTCACAAGGGGTTTAGGTGAAGGCAGGAGCTTTCACTTTAGTCCATAGCCAAAGGCTTGTGGCCCATAAGCAAAGGCTTGTGAGCATTGCAGAAGTGAAGGGAAGAAACTCTGAGCCCTCCTGGACCTTCTCAATCCAAACCAATCCATGGTTTTATGCTTCCATGATCCTCATGCTCATAAAGATCCATGAGGAAGCTGCAGCCTCTCCAGGTCCCTTCCCCACAGCCATGATTTGCTGAAGGATGGGGATGAGCTTTGTTGATGAGCAGCACCCTGTGGATGCTCCATCAATGCCATCCCTTTGGAAGGGGTTAAGGGTGGGCTCAGGGCTCTGCCCAAGCTCCGATGTTGGATTTGGGACAACATTCTTAGGGCTGGTTCCCATTCCCAAGGGCAAGAGGAGGAGCAGTCCCCTTCTGGTGGGGTTTGGAGGCAGCAGAATGTGATGGAGAGCATTTAAGTTGCATCTCATTCACCAGTGATGGGGCAATGCTTTCCAGATACATGCTATGGAGTCCCTCAGCTCTGAAGTCACCGCAGGGTTGGGTTCTTGCTCGTGGGTGCCTTGCAAGGACACTTCTGAGCTCTTCAGAAGCCCTTCTCCATGGGGAAGAGCTCGGGGACATGGGGTCAATGAGGTCAATGGGACCCAATGGGATATAGAGAAGACCCTGGGGACAAGACTGACATGGAGACAACGGGGTCAAAAGGGACCCAGTGGGACATGGGGTCAATGGCACCCAATGGAACATGGAGAAGAGCTTGGGGACATGGGGTCAATGGGGACATGGAGGCAATACATATATATGTGTATATATATATATATATATGTATATATGTATATATATATCTCCTGTGCTATAAAGCTCTGTCTTTGCTGCTGGATGCATGCATCAGGACACGGAGAAGCTCAAGGAGCCACAGAAGCAGGCTCCTTAAGGGGAGACTTTAAAGCCAGTGGGCACCCAATGTCCCTGCCCCATGACCTGGGGTCCCTTTGGGCTGCAGGAACACCCTGATTTTGGGATGAATGCACTACAATGAAGGGTTCCGCCTTAGGCCATCCCATGCTGAGCCCTGCTTGCCTTGGAGCTGCTGCTGAGGGCAGCATCTCCATGGAGATGCCACTATTGCAGCATTGCCTTTTCTCTCTTCCCCTTCCTGGTCCACCCAGGAAGCTCAGTTCCCTTTGCGGGCTCTTCCCAAAACTCGGGTTCTTGGAATCCAAGTGATGATGCCAGAGCCCATTGTTCTGAATGAGCCCTTCTGCATACATCCCTGTCCAAGCAGGGATGCTGAGGACTGGGAAGGAGGCACCCGGATCCAGGCATTGGAGTGAAGGAGATGCTCTGAGAGCTGGGCTGGGGCAGCCTGGAGAAGAGAAGGCTGCTTAAGGGGAGAGCTTAGAGCAGCTCCAGTGCCTAAAGGGGCTCCAGGAAACCTGGGAAGGGGCTTGGGACAAGGGATTTAGGGATGGGATGAAGAGAAACATCTTGGGTTGAGCAGAGAAGCTGGGGCTGCCCCATCCTTGGCAGGGATGTCCAAGGCTGGGTTGGATGGGGCTTGGAGCAACCTGCTGTAGTAGGGGGTACCCATGGCAGGGGGCTGGAACTGGATGAACTTGAAGGTCCCTTCCAACCCAAACTATTCCATGAGTCTGTGACCTTTCGTGCTCCTGGGGTTTAGATGCAGAGATGGCTTCAGCTGATTTCAGTTGACATCTGAGATGCCCATGGCAGGGCCAGGCTGGCCAATGCCACCTCTCACATCCCAATGGCTCCCAATGGAGCCATTCCAAACCAACCCCATCCACCCCACTAAATGTCACCTTCTGCTTCCTCCCCATCCTTTGCCCTCAGGCACATCCAGTGAGAGCCCGGCAGGGTCCCTTCGCTTGGAAGGAGGTCCCAGCCGCTGCGCTGGGCGCGTGGAGGTGCTGTACAATGGGACCTGGGGCACAGTGTGTGATGATGGATGGAGCTTCCACGACGGCCAGGTCGTGTGCCGGGAGCTGGGCTGTGGGTCAGTGCTGTCCGTGGCACCAGGATCTCGCTACGGAGAAGGGAAGGGGCAGATCTGGTTGGATGAAGTCAACTGCACTGGGGAGGAAAAGGCGCTGTCGGAATGCCAAGCCAGGCCATGGGGAGAACACAACTGCAACCACATTGAGGACGCCAGCGTTGAGTGCTCAGGTACCCATCCAGCTGCGCACACCTGCATCCCAGCATCCATCCTGCGGGATGCACATCCCTTCCCCAACCTTCTTCCCCTTCCCAGATTCCATTGTGGCCACGCTGGGCACCCTTCAGTTGGTCAACGGCCTCGACCGCTGTGCCGGGAGGGTGGAGGTGCTGCATGAGCACATGTGGGGCACAGTGTGCGATGATGGATGGGATCTGCTGGATGCGGCCGTGGTGTGCCGGCAGCTCGGCTGCGGCACGGCGCTGGCAGCCACCCATGGGGCTCACTTTGGAAGGGGACACGATCCCATCTGGTTGGATGAGGTCAACTGCACCGGCACTGAGGACACGCTCATCGACTGCTTGGCCAGCGCGTGGGGCAACAACAACTGCTTCCATGGGGAGGATGCTGGGGTGGTGTGTTCAGGTAAGGCTCCTCGAGGTGCAAGGGGGGCCCATTGACAACTCTCTGTTGCTTTGCAGTCATGGAATCATGGAATGGGTTGGGTTGGAAGAGCATGGATTCACTCTAGATATAAGGAAACTCTTCCCTGTAAGGGTGCTGAGGCACTGGTACAAGGTGCTCAGAGAAGCTGGGGCTGACCTATCCTTGGCAGTGTTCAAGGCCCTTCCAACCCAGCCTTTCTATGGTTCTATAGATGACCTCCAAAGGTCCCTTCCATCCCAACCCATTGCATGGTTCTATAGATGGCCCCTTCCAACCCATTCCAGCCCATGTGGGTCTATAGATGGCTTCCAAAGGTCCCTTCCATCCCAACCCATTCCATGGTTCTATAACATGTCTTTGCAATACATTGTCTATGCAATAAAGCCCCTTTACAAAGCCACCCCTTTTGAGGACCAAAGCCACCCACTTTCAAGAGGACCCTGTGGGCTCTTGGTCCTCATCCTGTTCTCTCCCCACCCATGGATGATGCCCAGGCTGGAGCTGGGGTTCTCCTTTATGTACCTTGGCAGGTTCAGCTGCATCGGTGGCCACGGAGCTGCGCTTGGCCAATGGCTCGACACGGTGTGATGGCAGAGTGGAGGTGCCCCACCATGGCTCCTGGGCATCCCTATGTGATGAAGACTGGGGTCTGGCTGAGGCACGGGTGCTGTGCAGGCAGCTGGGCTGTGGGACAGCGCTGGTGGCACCTGCTAAGTCACGTTCTGGCCATGGAGGTGGCCAACTGTGGCCCAACCGTGTGAGCTGCATGGGCACCGAGAGCACCCTCTCCATGTGCAAGGTGCAGGCCCGGGGCAATGGTTCTTGTCTCCATGGCAGAGAAGCTGTAGTGGTATGCTCAGGTAACCCCTTCGGGTGTGATGCAGCACAAGGGGGGGCCATCACCTTGGTCTTCTGCCTCCATGAGCCATGGGTGTTCCCGTTAGAGGGTGTCTGGGTGCTGAGGAATTGGGTGCATCCACCCGGAGGGCTTGGTCCTGATGACAGAGGGTGGGATGGAAACATGGGGAATATCCATCTGGAACATGGGAACATGGATATCCATGGCTTCCTATCCATCCATAGGAACATGGGGAATATCCATCTGGGAATGACTGCTGCTTAGGCATTCCCAGATGGATGTTCCCCATATTCCTATGGGAAGAGCTGGAGCATCTCCTATACAAAGACAGGCTGAGAAAAGTGGGGCTGGAAAAGACCTTGGAGCAGCTTCCAGTGTCTGAAGGGGGCTACAAGAATGCTCTTCATCAGGGACTGGAGTGATAGGACAAGAGTGATTGGTTTAAGCTTAAACAGGGGAGAGATACATTGGAGATAGGGAAGTTCTTCCCTGGAAGGGTGATGGGGAACTGGAATGGGTTGATGAGCTCATAGATCCATGAAAGAGGCTGTTAGCATGGATTGGATGGATGGATAGCATGGACAATGGGTGATGGGTTCACTTAAAGAGGGGTGATGCAGGTTGGACATAATGGAGTTGTTTCCTGGGAGGGTGGTGGGACACTGGGATGGGTTGAAGGGAAAAGCTGTGGCTGCCCCGTCCCTGGCAGCATTCAAGGCCAGGTTGGACACAGGGGCTTGCAGCAACCTGCTCTAGTGGAAGGGGTCCCTGGGTTGGCACTGGATGAGCTTTCAGGTCCCTTCCAACCCAACCCATTCCATGATTCCATCTCTCAACCCAGCCCATTCCATGATCCGTATCTCAACCCAATCCATTCCCTCATTCCATCTCTCAACCCAACCCATTCAATTATTCCATATTTCAACCCAAGACATTCCATCTCTCAACCCAACCCATTCTATATCTCAGCTCAACCCATTCCATGATTCCATCTCTCAACCCAATCCATTCCATGATCCCATGTCTCAACCCAGCTCATTCCACTTCTCAACCCAAGCCATTCCATGATCCCATATCTCAACCCAAGCCGTTCCATCTCTCAACCCAGCCCACTCCATGATCCCATATCTCAACCCAGCCCACTCCATGACCCCATATCTCAACCCAGCCCATTCCATGATCCCATATCTCAACCCAGCCCATTCCATGATCCCATGTCTCAACCCAGCTCATTCCACTTCTCAACCCAAGCCGTTCCATGATCCCATATCTCAACCCAACCTGTTCCATCTCTCAACCCAGCCCACTCCATGATCCCATATCTCGCTCCAGGCAATTCAGAGGGTGATCAGGTCCGGTTGGTGAACTATGGCAGCCGCTGTGCTGGCAGGGTAGAGATATACCACAACCAGCAATGGGGCACCGTGTGTGACGACAACTGGGACCTGGTGGACGCCGAGGTCGTGTGCCGGCAGTTGGACTGTGGCCGAGCGCTCTCGGCCCCTGGCAGAGGCCAATTTGGCCGTGGGGATGGCATCATCTGGATGGATGAGACCAATTGCACCGGCACCGAGAGCGCATTGTCCTCCTGCCCGGCCCGGCCCTGGGGTACTGGTAACTGCTACCATGGCGAAGATGCTGGTGTGGTTTGCTCAGGTGAGGACTTCACCATTGGCACTGCTCCATGCATGGTGGAGGGATGGAGTGGGGGGATTTGATGGCAGGTTTGCACCCAGTGGGGTTCTTGAGCATCCTCAATGGTCCCATCCATAAGGAGAAAGCATGTGCTGATCACCTGGATAGATCCATAAGGTTCTTTTCACCTATGGATTCCTCACTGGACAAAGAACAGAGCCCAGCGTGTTGGGGTGAATGGTGTCACATCTCATTGGTGACCCAGCACCAGGTGTGTCTGTGCTGGGGCCAGTTCTGTTGCATCTCTTTGCCAATGATCCAGATGAGGGCATTGAGGGAGGTGACACCAGGTTGGGTGGGAATGCTGGAAGCTGTACAGAGGGGTCTGGACACGCTGGATCCATGGGATGAGGTTGAACAAGGCAACATGCTGGGTCCTGCGTTTGGACAACCTCATACAACATGGGTCAATCCAGTGGTTGGACTCAATGATCTTTTCCAACCTGGTTGATCCTATCCCTCCATGATGTAAGGCCATGGGAGGCATTCCCGCAGGAAATTTGCTCTTCCAAAGCAACATGCCTGGAGAGCAATTCCTGCAGGAACGGGGTCCAGGAGGATACAGGACCAATGTGGACCCTCTGGTGCAGGGTGCTCACCCCTCCTCTTTCCCCATCCCCTGAGGCTTTCGGCAGTTAGAGCTGGGAGCAGAATTCCAATGGGATCAGCCCAGCTGGAGGCCTTTCTGATTGATTCCCTTGGGTGCCTGCAGATTCCCTGATCCCGGAGCCCGCTTCCATCCGCCTGGCCAATGCCTCGCACCACTGCGCCGGTAGAGTCGAGGTGCTCCATGGGGAACACTGGGGAGCCGTCTGCCACCAGGGCTGGGATCAACAGGACGCTGAGGTCGTGTGCCAGGAACTGGGATGTGGGACAGCACTGCCAGCATCGGAGGGAGCGGACTTTGGCACCGGGACCCTGCAAGTGAGCCTGGAGAACGTGAGGTGCCAGGGCACGGAGCTGAGCCTCGGGGAATGCCCAGCGGGACACGGGAGCTGTGAGCATGGGAAGCGTGCCGGCGTGGTGTGCTCCGGTGGGTGGCATCCCAGCGTCAGCCATGGGGAGGCAACAGGGGGGTCCCCATTCCCATCTGGGAGCAAGGGGCCTTTGGGACAGGTAGCCCCAAACCCACTGAGATGTGTTCCCATGGATGGGGATGAGATGAAGCATCTCCATGGATGGGGAAGAGATGAAGTGTATCCATGGATGGGGATGAAATTAAGTGGGTCCATGGATGGGCACGAGATGAAGTGTGTGTGGGATAGGTGGGGATGAAACAAAGTGTATCCATGAATTGGCATGAGATGAAGTGTGTCCATGGATAGGGATAAGATGAAGTGTGTCCATGGATGGGGATAAGATGAAGTGTGTCCATGGATGGGGATGAGATGAAGTGTGCCCATGGATGGGGATAAGATGAAGTGGGTCCATGGATGGGGATGAGATGAAGTGTATCCATGGATAGGGATAAGATGAAGTGTGCCCATGGATGGGGATGAGATTAAGTGGGTCCTTGGATTGGTGTGAGAGGAGCTGTATCCATGGATGGGCATGAGATGAAACATCTCATGGATGGGCATCTCCATGGATGGGGCTGAGACACCATGTGTCCAGAACCAACACAACCACTCTGCACCCTCCATGCCCCAAGCCCCTCATCCTGTGTCCATGGCTCCTTCCACAGGTCCCTCCTCTTCCCCCTTGCTCCTGGTTTCTCTGACCACATCCTTCCCCTCCCATAGGCTCCATTGTATCCAGCTTTGCTCCAGTCCGGCTGGTGAATGGCTCTGGCCACTGCTCTGGAAGGGTCGAGGTGCTCCATGCTGGGCAGTGGGGGACAGTGTGTGATGATGGCTGGGACCTCCTGGATGCCAAGGTTCTGTGCCGGCAGCTGGGCTGTGGCACAGCAGTGCTGGCCCCACACCGTGCTCACTACGGCCAGGGCCAGGGCCCCATCTGGTTTGACGCCGTGCGCTGCACCGGCACCGAGGCGGCTCTCTCCGAGTGCAGGTCCAAGGGCTGGGGCACCCATGGGTGTGAGCATGGGGAGGACGCCAGCGTCATCTGCTCCGGTAAGCACCGCGCGCCCTGGTACCCACCGAAACAGGCCTTGTGGTCAGGGAGGCCTCTGGATGGAACCCATGAGATTCCATCTCCCATCTCTTATCTCCTGCTCATTGCTGCAGGAACCCATGAGATTCCATCTCCCATCCCTTATCTCCTGTTCATTGCCACAGGAACCCATGAGATTCCATCTCCCATCCCTTATCTCCTGCTCAGAGCTGCAGGAACCCATGAGATTCCATCTCCCATCTCAGGTTCCTTAACACCAGGGTGGACTTCACTTATTATCTGGCTGTTTCTGCCACAGCCAGAGCTGAGCTCAGTCGCCCCAAGCATGGGATGATAGAACCTCATCCTGGTTGGAACTGGGCTAAGAGATCCTATAGAGAAGCCCTTTCTCTTTGGGATGAGGTATCCCAGGAGTCCCAAATGGCACAAGGATGTCCACATCTTGGTGACTGGACCCCGCCCATGGTGTCTGCTTTAGGAAGGCTCCCAATCTATGGTTCTATGACTATGGCCAAGCCCATGCAACCAACACTTGGGTACCACTTGGGCCAGCTCAAAGGAAGAGCATCCATGACCCATAAGAGCATCCTTGACCTGCTCGAGTCACTGCTGTGGGTTCCATGGGGCAGAAGGCATCTCCTTAACCCCTGTTTCCTCTGGGATGCTTTAGGATCGGGCATCTCCGACCTTGCAAACCTCCGCTTGGTGAACAGCTCCGATCCATGCTCCGGAAGGGTTGAAGTATTCCATGAGCAGCGCTGGGGTGGGATCTGCTCTGACGGCTGGGACCTGGCCGAAGCCCATGTGGTGTGCCAGCAGCTTGGCTGCGGGACGGCGCACGCGGCACTGGGATCCCCTGGATTCGGAACAGGAGATGGCTTCCTCTGGGTGGATGCTGTGGAATGCTCCAGGATGGAGGGAGCCCTCCTGGAATGCCGGCTGAAGCTGTGGGGTGAGGAGAGCTGCAGGTCCAGGGCCCATGCTGCCATCATGTGCTCCGCATCTGTAGGTCAGTGTCAGCATCCATCCCCATTACGGAGAAATGAGGTGGTTCCCATCCCCAAGGAAAGCACTTGGAAAACCCTCACAATTCCCAGGAATCCCAAGCCTATGGAATGGGGAGGCTCCATTCTGCTGCTACCCCCTGTGCATTTGGGGTTCTTTATCCATCTAGTCCTTCGGGTGTCCCTTCTCTTCACCATAATGGTGCCTCCTTGCCCCCATGAGGATATTCCCATCATGGAGCAATGTTTCTCCATGAGAACAACTAGCCATTGGAATTACATCCCCAGGATGTGGTAACTCCCCAGCACTGGATTTGGCTGGACAGGGTGCTGGGACATCCAATCTAGGTCATGCTTTTCCTGGAAAGGTTGGACCAACTGATCCTTGAGGTCCCTTCCAACCTGGGATTCCATGATCCCACCATCTATTGGGTATGGTCCTCATAGGCTTGATCCCAGTGGGAACACCCTCAGGGTGCTGGTGGAGCCCTTGCAAGATGCCTTTATAATGACAGGTCCCATTGCATGCCCAACGTTATCCTTCTGCTCATAGACATCGACCCAAGGAGCTCGGAAGCCCTGCGCTTGGTGAACGGTCCCCACCGCTGTGCTGGGAGGGTGGAAGTGTTCCATAGCCATCAATGGGGCACCATCTGCGACGACGGATGGGACCTGCTGGATGCAGCTGTGGTGTGCAGGCAGCTGGGCTGTGGGGCAGCCCTGTCTGCTCCGGGGCTCTCCGGCTTCGGGCAAGGATCCGGCCCCATTTGGTTGGATGGGGTGAGCTGCCTTGGGACAGAAGCCACCATCGCCGAATGCCCGGGCAAGCCATGGGGACAACACACATGTAACCACGTGGAAGATGCCAGTGTCGTGTGTGCAGGTGATGCTCAGCGTGGGCTTTGTGCTTGGGATGCAGCAAGGGGAGGGATGCGATTCATTCCCCTCTCCTCAACCCTCAGTACAAGGAGGAAGTCCAGTGGAGGCCCCCAGGATGATCAGGGCTCTGAAGCACCTCTTATGGATGCAGCAGATGCTTCCACAGGCTAGGATAGGGTCAACCAGAAGGCCCAAGAAGAGCATCCTGGCCTGTATCAGTATGACCAGGACCAGGGAAGTTGAGCACAAATATGATGGGGAATGGCTGAGGGAGCTTAGGCTGGAGAAGGCTCAGGCTCCCTATAGCTAAAGGGAGGATGGAGCCAGGAGGGGAATGGACTCTGCTCCCAAGGGATGGGACAGGAGGAAATGGCCTCAAGCTGCACCAGGGGAGGTTTG
>JBAFWW010028868.1:12450-23471 GCA_036873685.1 Agapornis canus
CATAAAATAGTTAGGGTTGGAAAGGACCTTAAGATCATCTAGTTCTAACCCCCCTGCCACAAGCAGGGGCACCTCATACTAAACCATGCCACCCAAGGCTTCATCCAACCTGGCCTTGACCAAAGAACTTAGAAAGAGAGGATTGGAAAGAATTCTGTAGTCAACACCAGTTCAGATACAATGTAGTTCCTTACTCTGGCATAAAGAAGCCAAGTACAGTCTAGTAAGAGAAAGCTAAGTCAGCAAAGATAACCCTGAAAGTAAGATGCAGATTTTTAAGGATGATGATTAGGCTTACAAGGAACAGTGGAACAGACATTTAAAGACAGTAAAAGCTTGGCTATACCATCACCAACACAGAGCATACTAAGTTCAGTGCAAAAGGGTACACTTGCTCCACTACATTTAAGCAAAACGCAGAATTTAATAGTTTAATACATGCAAAGCCACCAGTTTGTCTAAATTACCTTATAAATTTGTAACTGAGCCAAAGTGAAAGGACAGCCACTTCTGAAGTGTAAGAAACAGTGATGATCAGAACCAAGATTCCTTCTGCATGTTAACCCTGAGCCCAGAGACTTTGCTGTGGCTGCCTGTATTTCTCTGTAGGTGTGTGTCTACAGTGACCAGCTGGTTATAGCTTAGATCAAAGCTTATGTAACACTGATCTAGCTTTTCTGTTCCATGAATGACAGGGGAAACCCATGGTGAAAATTACCTCTCCTTTTTCTCACGTCAGCATTTTATTTGCATCTTTATGTTCAGGTAAAACAACCTAAGACTTGTAGCACTAAACCTTTTCACCAGCTTACCAGATGGAAATTAAGTGTTACGTATGTACTTACAAGAAAACTAGTGAGGGGTTGTTTGGATTTTTTTTTACCTAAAGTCATTAAAGATAAAAAACATACCAAATTGTTGGAGAGAATACACAGCATCCTGCATGTGGATCCAAAATCGGAGTTTTCCAAGAGATATTTTATCATATGACACTGTAAGAGGTAGCTCTGTTGTTGAACGATTTATAACCTGGATTTCGAAAGATACAGTTTCATTTTTAATAGAAGAAAAATGGCAACAATTATTTCCATTCATTGTTGCAAAGTGATTATATCACACAGTTTTAAGATGTCAGTTTGGTTTCTGAAAGGGAGTAAGATCTTAGACTTCTATACTATGCTTGAAGTCTTTAGGGTTTTTTTCCAAATGTTAAACTAGCTGTTTATTCTGTTCAAGTTCTTATAGCAACCTCACTGTTACTGTATACAAATGCCTCTGAGATGTGTATGTCATGTTACCTCTGCTCAAGTGGGAAATGTGTGCTCAAAGTAACTCTCTCTTTTGTCAGTTCTTCTCTGAATATATAAGCTAAGATTACCTAAAATAGAAGATTAAAAAAAGACAAATCACATCCCAAAGGCCACAGTCTGAACTATACTAAATTGAGGCTGGTTTTGAGAGAAATAGAAGTTAAGTTCATATAGAACCAAAAGGTGAGGAAGCAAAGTGATGCTTCTTGCTCAGATTGCTGAAAACACCACAGCTAAAGCTAAGCAAGCTGCCCTGCTTACAAACCTGGGGATACGGGGTGTCACTGAAATCTTCCTGCTCCAAGAGAAATAAAATTCAGCAAGTTCTACTGTATAATCTGTACTTGGGTGATGATAACTACCTGGGGTCCCCTGAAGCTGGAAGGGGAAATCTTAAACTGCCTCAGCTCCTTCTGCATGACAGTGGACAGTCTCTTAAGCAGGTTTAACACAAGCAAAGGAAAATTGTTCTCACAGATGTTAGAATTCTCTGCAACTACCGAGGTAAAGCTCAGGCAGTATGTTTTGATAGGACAGCTGAAGACTACAGGCAGACAGGCGCTCTCCAACACTTCAACATCTATTGCTGCGAGCTCCTGACTACTACCCAATCATAATTCCCACCTCAGAACTGCTACTCTACACCAGCTCTGTTTCTACAGTAATTAGGTGGCTGACACCTATCTGAGATGAATGGGCTTCTTCTGATTTTTATGTTACAGAGCATTATTTTAGCCTCTCTACGTTGTCAGTCAGGTGTAAAATTTGGATTATGTTCACTCTCCCATTCATTCTTTCCTCCAGTAAGTACAAACAATTCTCAACCTCACCACTCTCTTAAGATCCTAAGAGCTTTTCAGACAGCGGCAGAACATGTATGCATGCAAAGGAGAAAAACAGAAGCTGAGGAAGTTTTATAAATACAGCAGGAAAAAAGCCTGAAAAACTAGAATGGTGCCAGGGATCACAGAACTGTCTGGGAAAAAGGAAAAACAAACAAACCAGAGTGAAACCAACAAGGTTAGAACTGAGGACAGAGAATGCTGGCAAGATTCTACAGTTGTTTACCAAAAGCTACATAAACATCTTCCAGGCTTCTCCTTTTTAAAGGATGCCCATTCTCATTTCAGTTTCTCAGTCTATCAAAGATAGTATCAACATTTCTGAGAGAGAAAGAAAACACATTTTATCTGTGCAGAACAGACAGGAATCAAAAATTTTGCAAATGCATGGGTAAATAGCTAGTGCTGTCTATACAGACAAAGCACTACTAAGGAGCTACGGGAAATGTAGGAAGAAAATCAGATTTCAATATAAGTCAGGATAGGAATTCTTCAACACAAAAATCAAATTAAATGAAGAGAAAGATTAGAAGAGTGAACTCTTTCTCGGTGAACAATTAAAGCCCACAGGTGCTGCTTCACAACTTAGTTGAGCGCAATGGTTGCTAAGCTTTCAAGAAGTTGTCAAACCTCTACAATACAATCTGCTCTTGTAGCATGGTCTCAGAACATCACACATTACTTCTAGCACTCTATCAGTACTACAAAACAGTGTATAAACAAAGCAAGTTCAGTGACATGAATATTTAAGTTTTCTTTTTATTACATCAGAAGCCTGTACAACCCCCAGAGCCCCAGCATTGACAAGAACATTTAAGAACATGAGGAACACATAACCTCTATACTACAGTATTTATCACAGAAGACCTACATCTTGGTCAAAATAATAGTCACTTCAAAATGTACACTGCCTAACACAAGCAGGGAAAATGCATCTTCAGCTCCATGACTTTAGGTTAGGCATACCAGAGTTCATGTTCTGATTTACAGTCAAACACTGACCTTGCTCCACAAAAGCTGTGTCACCTTCCCTTATTCTTTCCTGCTCTTTATTTGCCCCTCATTATCTCACAGTGTCCATAGTATTAGAGCCCTCTTTCTGTAGGGCTTGAGATCAGCTTGGGATGTCACTACTGAAAAGTCACAAAAGCCAGTGCTGAAGCATAAATCTGCTAGCATTGATGGAACAGTCTTTGCAGCACTTCTCATGATCTGTAACAACTTTAAGGCAGTGACTTAGAACAGCATTAACCGTGGCATGCATGGCAACTCCAGGGATGTTACTAATAACATGAGAATGCTGAGTTTATTTGTAAACATGGTACATGACCAGTTAGAAGCTCTCATGAATGCACTGAACTGAATGAGCTGCGGTAAGAAGCTTAAAAGAAAGGACAGTGACCACCAATAAAAACACCACAAAAGCGTATCTAAAGGAATAATGGACAAAAATATCTGCCACCAAGATTTATAACAAATGCTCAGGAATTTATTTTGCCAGACAGGCTGGGGGGGGGGGGGGGGGGAAAAACAGCACTAAAAAAGATTCTCCCCCAAACTAACAATTCTGTTTGAGTTAAAGTTAATAAATTCAAAAGTCAATTTAGAAGGTCTACAGAAATTTTACATCTACCAAAGCTTCCATCTAGAAGATACTGAATCCAGACATATTCATTCAACAATTCTGAGACATTCCCCAAGACTTCTGTTCTAAAAAACTCTGCTAAATTCTCAGTGCAACTGAGAACTGGAAAGCTTAAATAAGGACTGCTATAATGAATGTGGTTTAGATGCAGGGGACTGCCATGTGTACCTTACAGTAAAGAAACAGCACAATTTCCCGCAAGAGAAGAGTTGGAAAAGAACCCTGAATACAGAAAACTATTTAAATGTATAAAATACCCTATCTTTTTTTAACTGCAGGGGTGACTGAAAACTAAACCAGGTTTCCCAGAGAGGCTATGGCATCTCCATCCTTGGATACACCCAAAACCCAACTGAAGAAAGTCCTAACAGTCCACTCTAGATGACCCTATTCTGAGCAGGGGCGCTGGACTAGCAGCCTCCAGAGATCTCATCCACATCACCCTTCTGCAACTCCATTACTGAAGTTTCTAAGTCCTGATATGTTTGAGTGCACAAAATCACTGCACTGCACCACCCAACCTTTAGGTGCTCAGGTTACTCTAATATGATAGAGAGCATCACAAAAAATTTAACTACAATTGAACTTTTTGGAGATAAGAGAATAGGTACTGACTTATCTCAGTGTAGCACCAGTATAAGATAAATTCAGTATGTTCAGAAGATACCACAAGCCTCTCTGGGATGCTAACACAACTGCTTCAGCTCAGGGAGTTAAACTGCTCATGAGACTGCTCCTACCACAGTGATGTCCTCCATATTCACCCAAAAGGCAGAAGCAATGGAATCCAAGTGTCTTTTGGTGGAATAGAAGGGGGTGCTTGGCAGATACTCCTGCAAGAGGGGAGTCTCAAAACCTAGATCCAGCCTCTGCAGTTACCAGCTGACCATATTAACTTAAAACAGTCATTTATAGAATCCTGTGAATTTATACTTTTTCATTATTGCAAACAACCTATGACAATACCTTAATTAAAACAACATTGAATATTACTGTTAAAACTGTTAAATGTAATTAAAGGTGTTCTCTTACTCACCATCAAATCTTTCACTCTGTTGCTTAGCTGATCAATAAATAATATTGGAAGGTAATGCACTGTCTTCCCCAACTGAACCCTAGGATGTTTAAACATGGATTTTATGACTGTAGTGATCTAAAAAGAAAACTACTTTTATTCAAATTAGCACTCATTCATTACTTTCAGATCTACCCATGTAGATATTTCCCACCATCTTTTCAGGCACAGTTTCTTTTAACACACAGAAAGAAAGAAGCCACTAGCTTAGAGTCTTTCATAGAGAGATGTCTGTATTAAAAAAAATTAGGCAGGTCATATTTCTCCTTTTAGTTTGCTTTTACTCTTCTGTAGAAAGACAAAATAAGCAAAAAAAAAAACAAAAACAAAAACAAGAAGACAAATGAAATTGGTTGTGATGATGCTGAAGCTGCTGCATGGCCAAGAGTAAAGGAAATCAAAAACCTTGTTGAAGAGAAACATGCTGAAGTTTACTACCATGTATTTGTATCCTTTGTCTCAAGTTTCCCTCTCCTGCTGCAGCAGTGTTGATTCTCCACCATCTCCCTGACTCCTGCACACCCCAATAACATCTATCAGGTCAGCAACAGCATGTGCTCTTGCCAGCATGGGACTAGGAACATGACGGCTGGCACATACACAGGAAGGCTGGATACTACTGGAGAGACTGCACAAGGAGCAGAAATCTTCTCTGCCTTCTCAAGCATAACTCTTCTTTGGATTGCTCTATCACCTCACCAACCTGCATAATAATAGAAATTTCACAGCCCTTGGTTCCTCTACAAAATTGATCCCCTGAAAATCATTTAGCAAATGGTGATCTATACACAATTGCTTTGTCAGTATCTTAGAAAAGCATTTAGCCTAATGCCCCCAGAGAGACTAATTCTTATAGTTCTTCACCAGAAAGGCAGTTATCTACTCCATGATGTTCTCAGTGAAAGTCTATGGAACTGGCACAAAGGAACTTTTTAAAGCCTGAAAGTTGAATTTTAGTTGTTGACAAAAGAAAGAAATCTCCATGCATGATAAAAGACTGGATACTAAATACACAATAGGCAACAATAATACAGGAAAGTACTACATCAAGACTCGGAAGTACCGCTTGGTTACTTAACTGAAGAGGTTTAGATTTCTATGTAATTACTACAATTGAAGCTACTGCTAGTGGAATTTCAGCAGGCTATTTCATATCCAAACTGTTTCCAGTATACTGCAATGACAAAACAGCACTGATGCCTGTATAAACATAACCCTTGTTCGTTAACCCCTGCTCAACCTGGTTTTGTTATGACCTATCTTATGAGTTACTATGTTTATCTATTCTGTCTGGGAAGCTATCCCAGAAGCCCAGGATCTGCTGATTAAGCAACTACTTCTGGATTTAACAGGATATTTGTAAAGAAAGGCATCAACATGCAGCAGCACAAGCCAACACAGCACTATTTATATGGTGAACACTGGAAGTAATTTAAGTAATCTGTGAACAGAAGCTACTGCCTGCATTTAGGGACCTAAAACCCTATTGTTGCTTTAGTATTCACTTGAGAAGATAGCATAATGTAGAAATGCACACTGTCAAAATAAAATAAAGCCAATCATAAAGGAAGAAGAGAGATGTCACAAGAGATCAATCAGCTGTGCCTTCTCAGCACTTGCAGTTTGTGGAGTTACTTTGCAGATGAAGTGTAACTGGAAAGACCAAGGGGCAGTAATTGCTTTAAAGGCCATAAGTGTGATTTGAGAACAAGGGGGTATGAAGTCTGGTTTTTTACTTGTTTATATTTTACTTGTTCTTTGTAGTTCTGTTTTGTCTTGCTATGATAGCTCCATACAGAAAGTATTCTAACCTTTGGGCTGCCCAGCAACAAGACACCTTCAACACGGTTTTCTAGTCCATGATATATTACTAATTGTCACTACTGAAATGCAAGCACTAAGAGTACCCATCATTGTCTCCTAAGTGCCAATTTAAACACAAAACATTACAAGGCCAGATAGGATTTCTTTGGAAATATGCAGTAAGTTCATAATAGCAAAGGCAGCAAAATGAAGTCATACACTTACATCTTCATGTAACGGTGCACGTCAGCAGGGAGGGATGATCCATCAAATACAAAATCTTCTGCCATGATGTTTAAGGTTAATCTTGACCTCCAGTGAGAGACAGGTTCATCTAGAGTGTTGGTCTGTTTTTCTGCTTCAATTTGCTTTAAAAATAGAATAAACCATACATACTGCTAAGCAACACAAAAATTGGAATAGGATTATACTGCAGCTCACAGAAATTATAGTCATTAACTATAACATAAAACAGAAGCCTCACTTTGAAACACTTCATCTTAATTTTGACCAGATCAAGTATTTTGCTCAAGTACAGCAAAATGGGTTGTAAAGGCCCACCATAATCTGACACTTAGTGCTCATTCACAGCCTTTATCAACAATGAATATTCAGCTAATTAAGATTAATACCTTAGGAATACAGAAACCAAGAAAGGCCTTAGCTTTCACGAGATGCTTATCCCCAGGCCATTCTACCTGCTTTTCTTTGGATGAACACCAGCTGTTCTGACTTTTAGTGTTGTTCTGTAGCCTCAGCTAATTTTCAACTTCATTCTGACAGGATTCAGAAACATCACTCCTGGCTACAGGTATATTTCTGATTCCAAAGAAGAACAGAGTGAAATTCTCAAGCTCCACTTTGAGACACAAAAGCCATTCACAAGTATTTAAATAAGACTACGCTTTCACCCTCCAACAAGTAATCACAGCATTTGTCAAAGGATACTATCTTATCCTCTTGAAGTGAAAATCAAGAACATCTCAAAAAAAAAAAAAGGAAGTACTTTGACATTGATCACTCACTAATATCAAAGTCAAATTCATATCTCTCTTTTATAAAAGCAAAGGATATTATTTCACATGAATCCAGTTCACTAAAAAAAGCAGCATCTCACTGTCATAGAACAATACAGTATTTCTACAGAAAGCAATGAATCATTAAAAAAGTAATTAATGTTAACTAGGAAAATATTTTAATAGCAGCCAGTGTTATAGAGAGCTTTACCTCTATTGTGCTACATGGTCTACTATTTGCATACAAGCTGATAATCAAGAAGAGGAGTTTGGGTTTACTTCCCATATCATTATTGCTGTGAAGTGACTAGCACAGCAAACGCTAACACTAGAAGTGCATATACAAGAAATGCTTTTTTTGCAGTTATTCATCTACAGGTGAAAAAAACCACCTACCTGTGTGGCTGATTCTCCAGTGAGCAAGTTAATCTCTTCTGGTTTAGGGACCATGTATGTGGTCAGAGGGCTTACTATATGCACCTGCTTGCCATCATGCCAAGGCAAAATGCCAGCATGATGAAGAAATATATATGCATATAATGTGCCATTATTTCTGGTCTTCTTTGGTACAGAGACATTCACCGTCCTAAAATACAAAATAAATATGTTATGAGATGACATAGCATATGCTGAAATATTTACCTATTACATATAAGGATCACTGAAGATGTTCCAGAAGCAAGCAAAAAATGGCTGAGAACATAAAAGAAAAAGGAAGACATTTGGCTTGCCTGGCACACAACAGTTAGGGCTAATATTCCCTAATGAGCCATGGCTGGATGGTATCAATTTTTATACCCCTGTATGTATCAATATTTGCATTTCCAAAGTTTTACTAATAAGATAGCTTAGCCTTTGTCCGATTCATGCTTTTATTACCCTAACAACACAGGACTGTATTATCAGTTCTTTTGTTGTTTTCCCTTGCCAATATGTCATAGGGCCAAAATTATCAGGGCACTTGTACAAAACAGCCTTCTGTGTGTCAAATATGTATGGTAGATCCTATACACAATACAAAGTTTTAAGAAGAAAATCGCAATGTTTTGCCAAGCACTTTGCATTAATATCTTCACAGCTATGGCATGCAAAGCACAGATCTCTAGATCAGAGCCCCAGACCATGAAGTCACTCCCTTTGTGTTAGCCAAGATATCACCCTCCTTGTAACATTGCACACTGCCTCCCTTGTTCCTGTGAATTTGCTGGGCTTGTTTTGCTCTGACTACTTTCAGTGGCTTCACAGAATCAACCAGGTTGGAAAAGACCTTTAAAATCATCCAGTCCAACCCTTACCCCAGCACTGCAAGGCCACCACTAACCCATGGCACTGAGGGCCTCATCTACATGCTGTGTGAACAATGTCAGTAAAACAGTTTTAATATTTTCAAGTTTGACAATATTTTACATGATCTAAACTACAGCTCATGTTCTTCAATTACAGAGAATGTAGAATGTGAAAAAACCTGGGAGACTGACAAAAGAATCAAGAATAAGGTGACTATTTTAAAAGAAACAAAAATCCAAACCAAAAGTGAAGCAGCAAATATGAAGCACAAAACAAGTAGGTCTAATCATTTTAACTGTATCGAGGCATATGTAGAGTGCGGTATTCACTTTGACATTTGTATAAGGACGCAATCTGATTCCATCTCAGCACCAGCATCAGAAGATCTGGAAATCCAAAACTACCAGAAAAAGAATTTTTACTTTTAGGGTTATTAGCACTGAAACAGTTACAGAGAAGCATAGTGCTAAAACACAGGAAAAGAGAACACAGTTTGTTCTATTTCAGGTTTGCAGCCACAGCTATCAAGAACAGTGTGTAGGCAGCAGACTGGCCACACATTAAAAGAAAGCAAAGCGTTTCCAGGTTCCAGGCACTTCGACTCAGATTTTCACAACAGAAAGTCAGTCTTACTATTATGAGCAAAGCACATTTTTGTAAAACATTTGTCTTGCTCCAAACTAACCAACGCTCAAGTTCAGCACATCATATGTATATTACTGACCTAGCACGGCTAGCGAGATGAATGTTTAGATTGGAATCTGAAAATTAAGATAGATGACACAGGATGGCAGTTGAGACTTGTAAAGTCTGCAGGACAGAAACAAGCATTTCTGTGTTTACCAGTATAACTTTGGGTTGCAAGCTTTGTTTCTTGCAACTATAAAATGATTTCAGTATGGGAAAAATTTGTTTAAGGGTCTATCCCTCAGTGCCAGGTGAACTTAGCACATTGTTTCCATCACTTTACCAACACTTAATGCATTAAATATTCTATAAAATTAAAGGGAAAATAATTTTATAATTATAAATATTCTATGAAATTAAAGGGAAAGCCACAGTTTTTATTAACAACACCACTTCATCCTCAACGCTAAGGCTGAAATCCAACTAATACCTTTCCTGCCTTAACACAGAACATAGTTGTTACTTTCTGAAACAAGTGGGATCTGAATAGCCTGTACAGCATGCAAAAATAGCTTTAACTCTTCCTCCCCCACCCCCCTCCCCCCCAAAAAAATAAATGCAAGAACAACTCTATTCATTGAACTCTATCTTGCTTTATGCACACTTGGTATGTATTCTACTTCAGAATTAAACAAAGATCTTGTAGTCTGGATACCTACCTTTCAAATTTGGACTCAATATCAAAATCCTCCACGTTCAAAACCAGATCTATATTACTCTCAGCACCAATATTTGACCGTGTGGTAGTGTACACGCTTAGCTGAAATCAAAACACAGCACAGAGAAATCAGGGCATGGAAATATTGAATTCATGTACCGGTACACTTCAGAGTATGGATCCGTACTTTACCCACTTCCCTGGTCACATGATGGCTACATACTGGGAAAGTAAAAACGCACTCAGAAGAACCCTAGCACAGCTTCCTTCCTTTTGGCAGCAGAAACACATTGTAACACAGCCACTGAATGTTCTAACAGGATGACCTAGAATCACAGAACGGTTTGGGCTGGAAGGGACCTTCAAGCTCACCCAGTTCCAACCCCCAGCCGTGGGCAGGGACACCTTCCGCTAGACCAGGTTTTTGAAGCTGAAGTCAAAGATCTCTACACAAGCCGAGCCATCTCCCCAGCAAGGCAGCTCCGGTCAGTGCATGTGTCAACAGATACACGAAGTGAACAAACAGAAACACACTTCCATCCCTCCCGTGCTTTAGCCATGGGCCTCAATCCACAGGACAGGGCACAAGCACCGCGCACTCCTGCACTCCCCGACCACCGCGACACTCGGGGTTCGGACGATGGCGCGGCACGCCCGGGCACTTCACGCGTGACCGCAGCTGTCAGCCGAGTCACGCC
>JBAFWW010028870.1:2073-9573 GCA_036873685.1 Agapornis canus
TTTCCTGTTTGTGTGATTTTGCTTTTTGGCCCATTTTATCTTTCCCCCCCCCCCCCCCCCCGGTCACTGAGTATTAAGCAACTTGCCCATGTGAAGAGGTAAAAGTGCTGTATTCAAGTGATAGTCAAGTCTGCATATTGCTGAAAGATGCACATAATCATCAATGACATGTAGGGGAAGGGAAGAAAATGAATTAACCATGTAAAAGATTGCTTGTTCTGCCATAATAAAGAGTTTAAGCCAAAACTTAAATCTGTCTTTTAACCGTCGTAATATCTTTGTTACTGGATGCAAGAGGATTAAGAGCATATAGATGGTCTAAGTAAATTTGACTCTGTTTCAGAAGTTCAGCATATACCACTGAGAAACATGTTGGTTTATGGGCTTGTTTTCAAATTAAAGAGTTCTTTAGTGGATTTGTGGAATAGATATTTTCAAAAAAATAATTTCTAGGGTACATATGATCACATTTTTCAGTTGCTTGTGGGAGGTAACATACAAAGCAAAAATATTAGAGGGTGTCGTTGGCTTAGTTCTGAGATGGACTATGTAGTTACTCTGTGAAGATCAGACAGGAATCTGTTATGCTTTTCTCTTGAAAGGTTTATTTATTTCTATACCACCTTTTCTTCAGTTCTGCTCATTTGTATACAGGGTTGCTTCCCACACTGTCAGCAAAATGAACAACTCCAGTCATCCCAGAATTGTTCAAATATAGATACACTTCTTTTTTCTGGATGTTAAGCATGGAAATTACTTCTTTAGGCTGCATTTAGGGTGTGAACTCTTGGAGATGAAAATGATGAGGCTAATGACACTGAAGCACCCAGTGTTGTGTCTTCTCATGATTTTAAAATAGCTGTATCATGGAGGGGTTTTGCAGTTGTGTTTGGCTTTTGGTTTGCAGAGCAAAGGAAATTCCAGGTATGCAATGAAAATGATTTTCCATGACCAGGCGTGTTTGGTGAAGATCACTGGGAGGAGGTAACTAACTGTTAGCAGAGTTTAACTGATTTCTGTACAGTCTCTACTATAATTAATAGAAAGAGGAACATTTTTACTGCGGCAAGCAGCCCGTTCGATGTAATTCAGCTGCATCCTAAATACTCCTCTCAATCAATGTTCCTTCACTGTCTGAAGTTAGAACCATTATGCATAAAATGTTTTGAACAGGCCTACACTCCCAGAAATGGTTGACCCATAAGAAATATATTCTGTAACTGACGTTTAGTTTTCCCCTATGGAGGAAGCGTGGCCCAGGGAGCCTCCAAAGGAAGTCTGCCTTCCTACAGGGTTAATCTATTTGCATTTCTTAAAATTGGGAAAGGAGGATTGAAAGCAAGTCCTTGACAGACTATCCAAAACTACATCAATCTCCCCAGGATTATGCTTGCCCCTCTCTGAATTCCTTGGTATTCCTGGGTGTTTTTCTAGTTGGCTCTTAGGTGCTGAGCCATTCTGCCAAAATAAACTGTCCCAAACATCTGGAAGGAGCTGTCTTGCACTTTAGTATAAGTTTTGGGGTATTACCTGGCTCCTGGCTGCTTTTTTTCTGGGTTTTTACGAGGAGCATTAAAAAAAATGCTTTAAGTTATGTCAATCTATTCTCAGTGGGGAGTGAAGAAAACACTGTAAGAAAGTCTTGTATCTGAAATGCACTAATATCCAGTCAAATCTGGGATTATACAAATAGGAGTTTGTGTGTATTCCCAGGATCCAGGGAACTTGCACCTATGTGGGATTGTAGTGTCTTACAGCAGCAAGCGGCTGTGCTGCTTTAAATCGTATCATAGCTTGTACTGTGTTGGAGCTCTAATTTGTGCAACATATGGATGTGTTACATATACAGTATCAGTACATGTAGTCTCACATACACAGATAGAATATATATTAGATATATGATGCAAGTCTTTCAATGCAGAAAAGCTAAAAAGCTGCTCAAAGTAGTTTAAGCAATCCTTATAAATGTGCATTATGCTTCTATACCATACCATGAAGCATAATGAAACCTATATAGAGACTGAAAAATATTACATGAAGCTTTTTGATTGTTTCTTGGTCAGTAATATTAAAACTGTTCAATATTGTTTTCTAGTTAAAGTGTGCAGTGTGTAGTTTTGATGTTTCAAGCAGGCAGGGATTTAGGAAGGTTAGGAGTATAACCATAGGGGATTCAATACAGTTTTGGGGTACTAACATGACCCAGATATCTTCAGTATTTCACTCAGAAAGAAGTCCTGAAAATACAGAATGTATCTCAATTACTTCATTTATTTTGAAAATTCGATACCTCTGTGGATACTCATACTGTATTTGACGTTTTGGCAGGGCTTTGTGTTTTGCTACAGACTTTCTGCTTATATATAGAACTGCTGAGGATGTTCAAATAAAACTCATACTATTTTGATTCAAATTCATACTTGAATTTTATTTGCTATAGTATCACTTTGTTCACAGAATCATCTATGCTAACTTTGTTAGGTCTTCCTTGCTTTTCACTGAGTCATGAAAGACAGAATGTTTCTGAAGTTTCTAAATGCATGTGTCAGCCTTTCTCGGTGAAGGCCTTTGGTTATTGGCAACTTTGTCCATTTTGTCTAAAAATCAGAAATATTTACATGGAGACCCAATTGCTGTTAGGGAGAAAATAAGTTTAGAAATCCTGTAAATATTAATTTCTTTAACCTAAAACACTACCTATGTTTTTGAAAGAATAAAAGCAAAAATATCTGTTCTTGTAGTAAAAAGCAGTGTGGATTCTGAAATGTGTAATAGATGTTTTGTTGGTTGGTTTTGTTGTGTTTTTTTTTACCCCGAAGCTTAATTGCAGAAAAAAATCCACCCTGGTTCTTAGTGGAATAAATCCCCAAGTTGGATAACAGTTGCCTAAGGTTTGTCTCCTCTAGAACTAATGCTGAGGTTGAGAGACAAGAAACTTCACATTATGATGTTCATTAAATATGCCTGTTCTCTGCAACAGCCTTCAAATGCCATTATTAACAGACTGCGTCTGAAGACTGCTGTTAACTGGTTTGGTAAAAAATCAGTTACTGATGCAACAGTATGCTAATGCTACATATGATGCAGTTCTCTGCATTTGCATTAATAACTGGTGAGCATGGAGTCTTAAATTGAATGAAATTCAGAAGGATTTAAAAACTGGCAAATTTAAAATTGTTTTGGTTGCATAATGAGGTTTCTTGAAGTCCACAAAGGGCTTACGAGAAATGATAGCTAATATTGTCAGGCACTGAAAATAAGCATAGTATCACCTTGGTTTATCATGTAAGAATTCTTGGACTTTTCAGTCAAGTATTTCTATCCATTCCTGTGAAGCTCTGTTGGCAAGATTTGAAAGCACATGGGCCTCCATCATTTCTAGTGTTAAAGCAGTTTCCATCATGTGCTACAATGACTTCAAAGGCAAAAATTTTCTTGAAGGCAACAAGCACCAAGTGGAGGACATCAGAGCAGGATACAGTGTACAAACTTCAGAATTGATAGAGACAATGGATCTGTAGACCTCAGTTTTTATTTAATTCCTGTTTATTTCTTTAGGCAATATTAACAATTCAAGCATGCGCCCAGTATATCTGTGTGCCAGAAATGTTTCTTGGAATGTTCTGGTCATTGGGGAGATGTTATTTCTCTGGAGGCCAGTGGTGCCAGCTTCCTATTAGGTCCTTAGCATAAAGGAGATACCCTCTATTCCCCTTAGCAGTGCATACTGAAAAGCTAGGGTAGTTCCTATAATGTCTTTCATATCACTGTAGAATTCCCGTCTCTGTAGCCAGGCAAAAAAAAAAAAAATACAGCCCAAATGCCTGTTTAACGTGGGGCGATAGGCAGCTTTCCTCCTTCACTTACTCTACTTCTGTACAGAGCACCTGTCCAGCTGTTCTTAGTAAAGTGTGCTTGTGTTTCTCTTCTCAAGCTAGGCAGCATCCTTTGTACTTGACTAGCTAAAAAGCAAGTTTTAATCCCTAATAGGAGTAAATTATTTGCCGTTCTTTCTGTTGACTAATACATATCTCAGCGTGAGATTATCATATTGGTTCTTCTAGCCTCTCTAGCTCTCGGAGTTAACAGACATACGTAATAGAAATACTGGGTGCTCAGCAGTGGTTCTGGATTGAGTGAGGGTTGGAGCTAGATGATCTTAAGGTCCTTTCCAACCCTAACTATTCTATGATTCTATGAGAGAGTAGAACTGCAGTTAACCAGTGTGAAGCAAGTCACTTCCAGTATTTTTCTCCTTGTTAATACTGTAGTATTTTCAATAAAAAGAATCTGGTAGACTCCTCCTTCTGCTGTCTATCCTAATGTGTTTATATATGTATTTGCATGTCTGAAGACAGCTGAAGTTAGGTATTATACTGCAGAACTAATTGGTACGTATCACCATGTAGAAGGATAGTTTCCTGATGCCGACAGTTTTAATGAGAAAATGAGAGCTAGTTAATGAAATATCATTTTGACTGCTCAAGAATTTTGTATCAAAAAAGCTTGCTTCTTTCTGTGCTGCAGCACGTGCTGTCATCTTGTGCACAAATTGAGGAGAGAGTGTGGAATAAACTGATTTTTTTAAGTGTGTGCTGAAAGTTCAGATGTTCTTAGAATTCTAGTTAAGTGCATCTATGGGATACTGCAGTTTATGACTCACTGCTTCATCCACTGTTACCACAGGTTATTTGCTGTCAATCTGTCCTGTACCTGCAAAAGGACAGGTGAAAACCGTTTGTGGCTGCTGTGTTGTTTAGGTTGTAAAGCACCACTTCAGGACTGTTAAAAAGGTCTGGAGTGCATTAGCAGTGTTTTGACCTTGATACACACCTTTGAACAGTTTTAAGAGTTATGCTACTGTAAACCTGTTGCTAAATATGGGACTCTCAGTCATGTGCCCTTGGCAAATAGCTACAAATAGTTCATGTAGCCACTGTCCTAGTTGTTTTTTCGGTGTTTCTATTAGAGCAGAGTCAAGGGAAGTGAACTTGGGCCTATTCCTTAGTTCCTCTTGATATGGTAGCAGGAATGCAGTGACTAGCTAAAGGAAAGTAGCATTTTAAAGTGTTAGAACAAAGTGAAATAGGATTTTGAGTTGAAGAATTTAATTTTGGGGAAGAACAATGTGATCAATGTTATCTCTGACCAGTATGAGCAAAAGTTTTTTATTATAACATAGGGATACAAGGTGCAAGGGCAGTTAATTCTTGTATGACATAGGCAGGGAAATAAATATGCAGACACCAAGTGAACTGAAGTCAAAATACTTTTGATTTTGCACCTTTGTGTATAATAGTAAATAAGTCATACAGATAAGACTTGCTGCAAATCACAGTTTCTAGTATAGATCTACCCGAAGGTTATTGCTTCTGACAGTAGGAACTCCATAGCCCATATGCTATCACGAGGGTCCATTTTGCTGCTTGGGCAATTGTTCTCTACACCTGAGGGTCCCTGTAACTGCACTTCAGGAAGGACAGCACCAATGTTGATTGCTTGTGAAGTGGAAGAGAAGTTGACAAATATAGTTGTACTTCCCTAAAGAAAGAGTAATTTTTAAAAAGCAGTGACTTGAAGGCATACAAAAATATTTGTATTTTAACGTAATAAAAAAACCTCAACACCTGTGATTTTCTTAACAAATAAAAGGCGTGACTTGAACAGCAGTCTAGTCTTATCAATAAAGTGTATCTAATGCTCTCATAAGTGTAGTGATTATGTGAAGAATCTCCACAAAGTGTTGCTATCTCTCATGCAGAAGGCATGATACTGCATTTGTTTGTATTGCGGTAGGTATGAAAGTCTTGGATGGGGACTGACTTTCTAATGTGATAAGTACCTTCAAATACATAACAAAAGGATCGTTCCAAAATTCTTGTTGCGTATAATTTTAAGATTATTTTTTTTTTCCCCCGGTATCCTAAAAAGAGCTTCTAGTTATATTTTCTGTGGTGATAATTTCACTTTGCCTGATACTCACACTGATTATGGTATAAATTTCCTTTGCAGTTTACGCGTGAACTTGGACATGGGTAAGGCAGCCTATGGGTGGATGATTATGAAAGATGACAATATTCCTGGAACAGTTGTTCGAACTAGCACCATACCAGAAGAGTTGGGACGATTAGTTTATTTACTGACGGATAAAACAGGTATATCAGGTTACCATTCTGAAATATGATGACTTTTATAAAATTTCTAATAACTTTATTCTGTATTTAAGTATGTTAATGTAGGGGTAGATTTAGGCTACTGATTTTTATTTTTCAGTAGAATTTTAAGTGTGTGCTTGGGGACTTTATACCATTATCGATAGGCTTAGGTAGGCAAGTACTCACATGTGAAAGTCAGTATTTGGTAATAATCTGATTTATTCTGGTGGGAACACTCCTTTTATAGTAACAGGACACTGGATAGCATTAATAGGAGAACCATATGTTTTATTCTGAAAAGACTCTAGATTAACACTCAGTATGCTATTTTATTCTGCACTTCATTTCTATCTCAGTATTGTATGAAAGTAACAGTTATGAATGGCCTTCAAGAGAGCAAATAATTTCCAAAACAAGTGATAAGAGCAGACTTCAAAATTATATCTGTTATCCCCATGAAGTTAGTTATTCCTTATGCTACAAAGACCAGTTCTAGAGTTGCTGTATTATTTCATCTTCATAACTAACCAGTTTACTATACCTGACTGTTACACTGGAAAACCCAACCAATACCAGGATCAGAAGGTAAGTGTGTGAAGAAGAGCTTTGCACTGTGCTGCTGTCTGGCATTATGGCTGAAGCTTGTTGCAGTCTTACCATGCTCTTAGGTCTAGATGTATTTAAGGAATCTTAAAGTTTATTTAGAAAACATCATAATAAATAACAAATACTGCAGAAAATACAGTATTTCTTCTCCTTTCTTGGTTCTTTCTGAGATTGAATAAATTGGTTCTGGTAAACATACCTTTTTTTTAAGAAGCTGAACATTTGAACTGAGAAAGTGTTTTTCAAATAGCTGAAGAACTTTTTTAGTGTTTTTAAGTAAAATATAGTTTAAAATGGTGAGATATTGGTTTGGTTTTTTTTTTTGTGGGGGTGGGGGGTTAGCTTCTCTTACACTGCCCAGGAAGCTTAATACACAGTTTATATTTCTTTCTGCTTGAAATAGTTCGACATTCTGTCCCATGGTGAACACTTTCATTATTGCATATTTTGAAATAAAATGTAAATATAATATATTATTGTCACATTTGCAGAACACACTTTTTTTTTTCTATCGCTACATATTTTACCCTGTACACTTCTGAATAGGTTCTATTTTGTCAAAGATAAAAGACATCTGCAACCTTCTTTCTTAGGATGTAGAAAAGTGTCTTGCTAATTATAGTGTGGTAGTTCTTCAAAGCAAGTGAAAAATCCTTCTTTTACCAAGTTTTATTTCAGTTAGGTAATGATTTGTATGCTGTTTGAAGCTGCTTACTGGTTTTAATTGCACCCTTCATCA
>JBAFWW010028871.1:0-35561 GCA_036873685.1 Agapornis canus
AAAACCAGGTTTTTTCCTTTTTTTTTGTTTTGTTTTTTTGGTTGGTTGGTTTTTTTTTTGTTTTTTTTTTTTTTTTTTTTTTTTTTCTCTGAAAATCCAGCCAAATTCATCCAATTTCCAGGTGTACAAAAATGATAGTTTGAGTCACTTCCTAAAACAACTTTGAAGAATTTACTTACTAAATCCTTTGAAGAATTAAATCTGCCTAGGGCTCATTTCATCCACAATAGACCAGATCTCTCCTTGCAGTTTAAGTTTTGTGTTGCTGGAGGTTGGAGAAGATCTTGAAGTGAATTATCCAGAGTGGGAGATCCATGTGCAGTGAGACCAAGGAATAACTGGGCTAGGGCTTGGGCCCATGAGAGCCATCACATCTGGCTGACCAAAGTTGTTGGAGTGAGATCCTGGAGGAGCTGACTCCAGTAGATGTGGGAAATTGTAGCTTGAAGATGTGTTGAAAACTAATCAGGTTTGAGCAAGGAGACTGGATCCAAGTCACCAGTAAGCAGTGGAGGTCAGGAGGAGGAAAGGGACAGGGCAAGTCATTGAAGAGCAAGGTTGTAGAAGGAAAGCAATAATGGCTGGAACAGGAGCTGGCAAAAGAAAGCATTGATCATGGGAAGAACAATTTGGACTGGAAAAGAGTAACATGGTTATGTCAGGCAGGAATAGATTATGTATGAAGGATGAGGGATGGGAGGAGAAACTGGGAGAGAGAAATAGCACTAACAGGGTAAGAAGACCCAAGAAGATTTTATTAGGGTATATAGATGTGAATGACTGAGCACAGGAAGAGCTCTAAGTGCCTACAAATGGGGAAAAGGCTGAGAAACCAGTCAAAAGGCATGGGACAAGTTTTTCCTGGTAAAGGACATTGGACTTGGATGTCTTGGGCCCAGAGGTAGTCTGGAGAGAGTTCTGGACCATAGAATCTGGGATTGGTTAAAAAGTGAGATGAAGAGCCAAAACTGGGAAGAGACATGACTAAAATAGCAATACATTTGAGGGGAAGGTAGAGAGGAATCAAATTTGGGAAAAAACCCATCAGAGTGCTCAGGCTTTACAGAGAACAAATGATACATTGAGTAGCGATTCAATACACTGTGATCACCTTTTCTGAGCACTGGGAGAAGGAAGGAACTTGTGAAAAACAGAACATGGAGATGCCGTTGACTGCCATAATGCATGTGTGCACCTGAACTGAATTTAAATTGTATAGACAACTATTATTCTGGCATTTTTCTAACTTTCTGTTGTTTGCTATCGCAGTCTTAGTAATGTTATTTTCACACACGATTGTCTGGGAGTGTGAGACAGATGTGTCTCTCTTTTATTCCATCTGGAGATTTTGCCCAAGATCCTCCCTTTTTCATTTCCCTCAAAAGCTTATGTGCATGTTTTTATATGCCCCAATACTCAAGATATAAGGGTATTCACTATAAAACACATCTGAATATTCAGTATATTTTATATCAGGTGATATATTGTGAGTACAATGTTTGGTTTTGATATGAGTATATATACTCAGATTACTACAGGGAAAATTTTCAAAGAGGATGATAGCAAATTTTGCTATAATAGGCATAAATTTGTCACTTTTAAAGAACCTGAAGATCACTATCATAGTGTTTTTAAAGCCGCATCTTAATATTTTTATCAGCTTCCTCTGCTCAACATCTTATTGATTTCTTTCCTCTTTGACCTGCAGCCAGTCTCATTATCACAAATTGCATTCTTGTACACCCTGGCATTCACAATATGAAATACAGAATAGCAAATCAGTGTGATATCACATTATTGAAAATTTTCTTCATCTTTTAAATATAAATTTTCTCATCTTTTATATATAGTCCTGACAGATTTTTTTCCATTAGTATGTTTAAGAGTTCCACAGATCCCACTTTCCAAGTTACTGATGTGGCTTTACTTTGTGAAACAGAAGTCTCTGAATAATTAGCATTTTGTTAGTCAGCCAAGTATCTCTCTGGCCTCCAGGCATTACTGCAGCATAAATATAAAAAGTCTGGTTTGTTTCTTTCTCCCAATACATTTACCTCCTGTTTTCTTAATCTGGTTATTTCTCCAAAACAGCAGTTTATATCTTATCTTTTTGTTGTTGTTTTTATTGAAAAACTTTATGGCTATTCTAGATGCTATAAATTCTTGTTATTTGTTTTTTCTTATATTCACAGATCATATATATAGATCATCTGCATCTATATCTGTGCTGTGAAAATATATTATGCATAAAATGTATAGAAGAATATATATATATTTATAATATAAAAAAATATATATATTTTATATATATATATATTATATATATATATATTTTATTTATATATATATATATATATATATGTGAAATATATATTAAATTAACTTTTACCTGAATATATATGACCTAGTTGGAAGCTGACACATACAAAATCTAAACCTTGTTGAATATCTCTCTGATATCTTTGACAATATATGTATTTTAAAATGGTGCTGCTATTAAAAGGAAATAATTTAAAATGCAAAGAATGTTCAGAGTGGTTTTGAGCTGAAACACAGAACTCATCATGGAAATTATTATCCTGGGTATTCATTATCTCAGCACTGCAAGAGATCTCTCATATTGTTTGTGACATTAGCATTTGGCAAGTATTTCAAAATAAAATATCGTTGGACATGTGCACCAAGTAGCTTTTTTGTCTGAAATCAATATTTAAATTGAAAGACATTGAAAGACATATATTTGATGCTAGTTTTATTTATTTACTTACTGATATACTTAGAGAGGATTCAGAAGACATGAATAGGGAGTTCTGGGCATAATTTGTACAAACATTAATTGAATGTTCTGTTAAAGCAACTTTTATACATACACATTCCTAAGCACATTGTTGAAACAAAGCCTTTTTCTTGAATTCAGACCTATATTGGTAATGGATGAAAACCAGGTCTATGTAGAAACTACAGAATGAGTAAGGGCTTCATTTCCTTGTGCATTTTTTGCTTTTATCAGAAAAACTCTCTGATATTGATTGGCAGCATGCTAGCAATCCAGTAGGGATTCAATGGCCTCAAATGAAAATGCAGCGGGAGTCCTGGCTACCACTGAAACCTGCTGCAGCTTTACTTTGAAATGCAAGGGAGTCATTCAGTTCTCAGCTGATGCCACAGTGCCAACAAACATGTTCCTATTGGAGAGAGGGAAAGAAAGCATGTCTTGATACTACAAGACTTGTGCCTGCTCAACAGAAGAGGAAATAATAGCTTCTTAGAATCCATCCTTTCTTTTCAATTCTTCAAAGAACTGTAGAGCTGAGATGCCCTTCAAAAGGTTGCTTACGTCCATGAGCAAGGAAACAGTGGAAGAGCTGTACTTGTTTTTCCCCACACTGAGAACAAGTAAATATGGTTGAAAGAAAAACTGATGGAGCTTTTGGAAAAAGATTACTGTTTTTTTCCCTTTCCTGCCGCAGCCTCTGTTATCTCTCATTGCTCTCTTTCCATGGCAGGAGAGCAGGTGCAACGCAGACGCTTTGGCAGATAAAGATGTTCTGGTACTATAATTATAATCAACATTTCTGTGTAAAATACCCAAGGGTTTTTGCATGTACAATACACACAAGAAGTTCCACATGGAGTTTTCAGTTCCTTGCTCTCACTCATCATACCATAGATGCCAGTAGCTTTAATCTTCTGGAAAATTCCAAACTCTTTTTTGAGGGGTGGGAGGTAATAACTGTGGGAGGTTCTGGCTTGACAAGGCCTAATCTTTGCTTGTACCCAAAATGCCCTTGGAGTAGTGGAGTAACAGAGGAAGCATTGGGAATACTCTGCAAAGGCTTAGATTTATGAATGGCCTCTGCCTTCCTAGCACATTCATTTGCTTGTAAGGCTGATGGTGACAGAAAGAGCAGGGGCATGTGTGGTACAAGGTTTTGTTATGTTCATAGGCTTTATATGGACATACGATTCCTTATCACAGGCCAAGCAGCAGGACATCTGGATAGATCTCAAGGACAGAAAGCAATGGCAGCATAAGCTTCTTGGTGGCACTTGGGGGCTTTCTGTGTCCTCTTCTGTGCTGTGTGCAAACCGTAGTGACAGTTGGGGTAATGGCTTCTTGAGGCAGACACGAGGAATTAGCTCAGCTTAATAGCACGCCTCAGCGAGCACTGGAACTGAGGAGATAATTTTCAACAAATCATTTACTTCAAAACATTCATCTCTCTGTGTGCGTATGTTTGGGGTTTTTCTATCCTTTAATGACTGTGAACAGGCTGAGAAATGCTTGCATTTTGTTTGTTTACTTAAAACCATGCATCTCTATTTTTAATAAATTATGCACGAACTGCTTTTGCAGCTCCTCCTAACCAAACTGAGCTGTGTCATGGAAGTCTGTCAGCGAGATGAGCAAACTCACCACATGCCTCTGCTCTCCTGTTGTTTTGAACTGCGATGATTAAGTTTCCCATGGCATCACATACATTCGTATTTTTCAGTTAAAACTTCTATTCCCTGAGCATCTCTAGTATTATCTTTAAGAGTGTTTGTTTCCATAAACCAGTACTCCAGTAAAAAGAATAAAGGCAAACAAAGAATATTTGAAACCCCCAGCTTTCAATGTGTAGTGGAAGGAGTCTGCTAGTGCTCAGGATTCAAAAAGCCCATAGGAGCATTTCTAAGTGGAGGATTGAAGACAAGATGACAGGTGCAGGAGAGCACGCCAGTTGGAGTGACTCATTATTGAAAGGGTAAAACCAAAACCACTCTGTGTGCCTAAGAGAAGATGAAAAAATCCAGAGAGAAAACAGCTAAAATTGATTCAAACAATCCAAAGAAAACTGGGCATAAAAAAAGGGATTAGATCAATATTCCACATAAAAGTAGTGTTCTATGTGACTGCTGGGACTCTAACGAAGGAGATCAGTGAACTAGAACACTTAATTTTAACTGTTTGTAATAGTAGGTATCTGCTAGGAGATAATCAGTAGGATACTGTGACACAGTAGAGTACAAGTATATTTGAAGAACAGAGAATATTACACCATTAGAGGAGCAGCAGTCTTTGTTAAAACAAATTTTCAAACCGGTAACAATGAAAATGTGGTGTAACATCAATTTGGTCTGAAATTCCCTACCTGAGAAGGAACAGTAATAAAACCCCAGGTGTCTTGTACTCAGAGGTCAGACTGGCCTATCCAGAGCACAGCCCAATGCATCCCAAGGCAGGGTACCAAAGATTTGGGACCAGCCCCACTCTGCAAGTGCCCATCCCTCTCTGCTGATGGCAAGCTCCAACATAAGCGAAAGTTAAGCATGATAAATCCACCTGATAGTCAAGGTTGTGCTGCTGGTGACTTGACTGGTTGGTGACAATAGCTACACAACACCCTCAGATTAAAGGCCACAAAGGTCAGGTAGGTGCAGTTGGAGACTTCAGCTGCTTGCAGGGGGATTAGGAAAAGTTCAGACCATGGCATTATTCAGAGACGAGAGTTTTAGACAATTTTACTTCTTGCCCCAACCAGTCAGATGATCCACAAGGGGAAAAGCCACTTTAAATTTAATCCTGAGCAGTCTGCTGCAGCTATTTCTACATATTGTTGTGGAGGAATAACTCTGTAATGGTGAGTCCAAGGTGTTAAATCCAGTACACCTGCAAAAATGGAAAAGGCATCAACATCTCAAGTTCAAAGAAGGGAGCTCCTTATAAATGATGCAGCTAGGCAAAAGTACATTACAAGAATGAAATAAATGCAAATGTTTTCTATGTGAGGGAGTAAGCAAGGCTTGTAAAGGCTGTCACACCTCACCAATGTACTAGTCATTATTTAAGGTATCAACAACTCATTAAGTGCAGATATCAAAATGAAACAAACCCCATGATTATACCACCTTGTGAGTCATTCGTGAAATTGTATCTTGAATATTGTTTGGTTTTTTTCTTCATTGGTACAGTATAACTAGAACAGGTAGAGAAAGGCAGCAACTAGGAACAGAGTCTGGACACAGCATCTAGGTAGGGGGAGGAAATAATACAGGATTCTTCAGCTTAGAAAAAAGCTGAAAAAGAATTTTATTGAATATATGTAATTTATGTATTAATGATATAGAGACAGTAAAAAGCTACTTCTCATAACCTAAGGGCTAGAAGCATGTTATAAAATTGACATGCAGCAGGCTTAAAATTAGCAGAAGATGCTTTTTCATACAATGTGTTATTAAATTGAGAAACTCAATGCCACAGAGTGCCATAGAGACAAAAACATAGAGGAGTTTTGTAAAGCATCAGACATAGATAGAGCAGGTACTTCCTAGCCATCTTGACAACCAGTGTTAGAGACTTAACAGGACAGGTGCATTGCCTAGTCTGGGGTAGCTTTCTTACTTTCTAACTGAATTTAAAAGTTGGAGGGAAAAACTAGTTATTATTGTCTCCACTCTACCCATCAGAAAATAGCCATTGCTTATTGAAAACTGGGCTGGATTCTAAGTGGTAATTTTAAGATGAACAGCTACAGCTAAGCTATTGTATCTCAGGGCCTCTCATTTGTAGATGGAAAATAAACAAGAATACCAAGTCTTTCTTAACTGAATGAAGCACAGCAACCCCCTGCCTGGTTATTTCAGTAAAGGTAAAAATCTTTAATTCATATGAAATATATCACTTTCAATGTGCAATTCAATTATTTCCACTTTTTCATTCTTCTGTTATAGTGGGAATTTGGTAAGAAAAAAATGTAACAGTAATAGGGTTCTTCTCAGACCAACGCTTCCTCTTGTTGTAATTGGTTATTCAGAAAACAACAAAAATAGGGTTGTGGTTATCTGCCTTTTTCTGGTGGCTCGGTGCATTCTGTGACTTGTCTTGAGACACCAGGAGCTGGGAATGACAAATTTAATGAGGCTTCTTAAGCAACAGCATTCTCAGTAAACATTAACACTTCACCTTATGCCTGAGCAAACACAAAGATCTGGCCTCAGCCTGGGAACAGTTCAGAGTGCTAATACAAGCAGTACAACTTCAGCTATTTTTACAAATGGTCCTGAAAGGTTTTCTAGAAAGTGTTGATCACACTTTTCACACAGAAGGGTAATTTTACTCAGCTATTCTGTATCTTACCAGTGGAATCTCTTGTGTGAATACATGAAACAATTTCTTTGGGATAAAGAGAGGGGTATCTGTGCTGAGAAGCCTCTAAAAAATACCCCAGCACAACCCAATACCCTGTGTAACTAGAACTCAAATCTGCAAATATTCCCCAGTGACATGGAGTAGGTTGAATTTTTCACAGCTTCCCCTTGCCATGGTCTGCAGGGGCTAGATTTACTTTTGTCCAAATTTGTATCCAATCTACGTTTTACACAGATATATGAAAGGTACACATGCACTCAGGAATGAAAACATGGTAAAAGAGGGGTTTTGTTGTTGTTTCTTATGCCTTTGATTACAATGTAAAAAGAGAAAACTGAAGGGGTTTCTAAATTGTCAGTATTTCCCTAAAAGGAAACCAAAGCACCTACATCCATTTGCACTGGATGACATCACACCTTAGTCTTGTTACTTGTCTTGAAACCCTCTATTATTCCTATTTTATCCAAAGTGGATGCAAAACCAAACCAAACCAAACCAAAAAACCATCCCAAAGCACCCAACCCAGCCAGATTCACTTGTTGAGGTTTTGTGTTCGCTGTTTTGTGCTCTACAGCTAAGTAGCAAATTTTGGGTTGCAGTCTAAAAACAGGGAAATGCTTGCATCCAAGATTATTTTTCATTTGAAACACAGGATAAGAATATTATTTAAAAAGTCTTTGAAGTTTTATGAGTACTGAAGGACTGATTGACCCAATTAATGTTCCATTCAGTCCACATATCATCTAGTCCTTACCCTTTTCCTGATTCCAAAAGACATCTTGTTTACAAGTGCATACATGTTTAGCTATCAGCTTTCTTGGCCTATGTGAATTTTGTGTCTTGTAGGTTCTGCGGGAAAGCATGGACTGGTTTAAAGGATCCCTTTTATTTCACTATCTTTGTTTGCAACTGTGTTTTGTTTCCTCTTAGGAGTCCTGCTCTCATTCATCATGTTTCTTTTGTTCCCTTTTATTATCAGGCCGTGGTCTCAGAAAGCATGAGCTAAACACAAAACACCCCTTTGTTAGTTTGTTGTCCTTATCGTTATCTTCAGAATCAGTTCCCTTTACATTTTCACATCTGATGAGCCTTCCTGAAAGTCAAAGTTGTATTACAATAAGAAATGTGGTAGACATAATGTGCACAGAAACTTCCTATTCATATCCACAGAGCAGAAAAACTAATGCTGCAGTTGTAGGGCTAAATTCAGTGATAAGGCAGGGTGCACCAAGACTCCTCTGGCTGTGTCCATTTTATCTGCCTTATTTATCAGCTGAAGAGCAGTTAGAGATTCTTTTAAACCAGCTGGGAGATCTCAGCGGAGTTCTGCCCCAGGATATATCTGCTTAGCTGTTATCTCAGGCTGGAAGAACTGAAACTTAGGTCTTCAACTTCTTTAGAAAATAGCCAGATCAGGACTCCCTGTTGTCCAGAAAAGTATCCTAGGCTTCACTGGCTTTAAGGCAGAGGAAAGCATCTTCTGAATCTGCAGAGGTGAACAGGTCATGAGAGGACAGTAGGAGTCCAAGCCTGCTCAGCACATCAGCTATATCAGCTGGGGAAATGGGCGTAAGGAGGGGGTTGCATGGAAAAAAAACTAAGAGAGTCAGGGGGAAGTGCAGTCAAGCAGGGAGCAGAGGCACTGGGCCGGCAGGAGGAGAACACAGCCACTGGGTGTGAGTGCCTAACTACTGAAACCTCTGCCTACAGTACACAAGGAGGTTGCTGTCAGATGTGTAAACATAATTTATATCTGTTGGCATGATTAGCCTGGGAGTAGGAAAGTTGCATTATTCTCAAGATTCTCATTCACAGGTTAGCTAGCTAAAATGTACTTTGTAGCTCAAGTATATGTGTCTATTTTTCTTTTGTTTTTTTTTTTTTCCTGTGCAAAAGCATTTCTAATGTTGTCTTTTTTCCTCCTTGAGAACCCCCTTGCCAACCATGTCACTGATAAGTTGTCTCTCAGAGCTGATTTTACCTTTTTCTCTTGCTCATTCTCTGCATTCAGGTCAGGGTTTCTGAGTTTCCATTTTAACTCCACCTGTTGGCATTTCTTCAATATGAGAATGATCTGCTTTTTCTCCAGAGATCAGTGGAGAAAAGAAGCTGAGTGTGTACCGCCTGAATCACTTCCCTTATTATCTCTGCTGTTAGTATGAAACCTTTACGGTTTCTTTTTTTCTTACTCTTTGTAAACCTTTAGAGTGTATTTTTATAACCTCAGCAATTCTCTGAGCAGATCTGGCTGTACTTTCAATCAAGGCAATGCACAAAGTGAGGCGAGGAAAGTACAGAGCTTGCATATATGACTACTTTTAAATATAGAGGCTGCTGGTCTTTTGTTGGGCAGCACCTATGGAAAGACTGAAGGTGAGAAGTCTTTAGAAGATTATCATCTTTATGCCCTCTCCTAACCTGTGGAGATTTTTAGGCTGCATATTTCCATAAGGTAAAATAAAAATAGATTGAAAGTACATCCATTGATATGGATGTGAAAAAACTGTAGTGGGGAATCTGCAGTTCATTGTGGTGCTCCTGATAGCCTGTATGTTTTTCTGATATGACCTTTCATTTTTTATAAAAATCTATAAGAAGAATTATGTACAGTTATTTATATTTTGATCTCTTTCCAATCTTTTAATAGATCAAGATTACATGCCAATGTTCATAAGCCAAATCACTCTGTACTAATATTGATTTAACAGGAGGGCAGTGGAGGAAAACAGCAATTGAACTGAATAAGGTCAAGACTTCTTCATGATGACATGATATCAAAACTGGAATCACATCCTGACAAGAAAACAAATGACGTAAGTCCAATACTGAGGATTGAATCAGCTTCCAGAGCATCCCTTGTTAATGCCATGTTAAGCTGAGCAGTGCTGGTGCCTCTCTGACTGGGGTATGCTGCTTCACTGCAGATCACATACTTCTGTATGGAAGTTCGCACAATCTGTTGCAAAAAGTATAGAACCCAGGATGAAATTTTTATTCATAATGTCTGATTTTGTGTGTTTCAAGCCTGAAGATCCTGACATAAGATATCAAACCCCTTGAGTGTGGTGAATGAATTAGCTTCAAGTAAGGGATGCTGACACTTCTGAAAAATGCCTGACACAGAAAAGGACTAATTTGAGATTATTTTTCTTATACCAAGAACATGCTGCTTCTAATTCTTTTCCCTGCTTGAGAACTGAATGTTTTAATCTTTATTCCATTTGATACCTTAGGGCTGACTCTATATCATATAAACTGAGGAAAGAGGTTATACAATGTGGTTGCCTGTGTTCCTAAAGCAAGACGAGTTTTGCTGTCAGTGAGAACGGCATCATATCATAATTCCCACGACAGATAGTGGTGACAAACAGGATTACAATCTGTGGCTTAGTATAGGAATGAAATAGTGAAAGGAAACAAAGTCTTAAGAAGCAAAGATCCTGTTTTCTTTCAGCTGGATTCAACAGGACAGAATAAAGCAATGTGCTGAAAATGTCAATTTGGGGGTCCAAGACAGGCATTTTATCCTGAAGTTTTTCATCATCTCATACATGTCACCATCTCTAAAACATCAGAGTTGGGGTTTTCTGGCTGTTTGAGTACAGCTATTTGTGTTATATTTTATGATACAAAGGAGGAGAAATAAGTAATCTGACAAATGGAAACCTAATAATAACTGAATCTAAGGCAGAAAAATAGGCCTTAGGCCTGTGATTAAATCTCTCCTACTTAACTTTATTTGAGACCAGGATTCATAAGGGTGTTGGAGCATCTGGGCAACAAAAGCTGAACCTCTATAATGTCACAAATCAGGATCCATCTTTTTAACTTCTCAACCATGCCGAAAGCCTCACAAATGCCCACTCAGCCTGTTCTAGTACAGCCTTATCTACACTAGACACTTCATTAACAAAAGCTTTTTAATTATAATGTTTCATCTGCTCATGCTCTGTACTTTGATGCTTTTTCTCTCCTCCTGATCTACAAGCTTGTATGTGCTAGAAAGGAACACCTGGTTTTTAAACTTAATACTGCAAATCATTAGTTCAGAACCAGCTGCCAGTGAGGAATAACACCTGAGTTATAGTCTCACATTTTTTAAGTAAAACTCTGTCCTTTAAATAAACTGTATCACGTTATAGCTATAATTCCCACATGGGTATCTCCTGGAGAAGCATCATTAAAAAGATATTATCCTTCCCATGTTCAGATCAGCTCATGGAAAGCAACTGCCTTTGATCTCAGACTTTGCTGACCTGTCACTTGAAGCATTCTTGTGAATCAGTGTTGTTTCAGGCTGAGGTGCTGTGCTGACTGCAAGTCTCATGTCTTGTTAAAAGGATTTGGGGGTAAAACCTCCCTATCATTTGCCATCTTTCATGGCTCTACTTAAACACTGTAAGTTTCTGCATCCTCCATCCTAGGAGGGAGGAAGGAAGTAAGTGACAATATGAATAGCTAATTACATTTCTAACAAGAAGCCAGGGTAATACATCTTTTCAAACTGTGAGGTGTTTCATCTGATAACTTCATTGTCCCATCTGCATCTCAGAGAAAGAGGAACAGAGGAGCTCCCACGCAATACAAATGCATTTACAGATTTGCTTTATAATAAAAGCAATGCTTTTCCAGATGTATACTGAAAGTTTTATTTCACTATGAATGCATGGGTGACTTGTGTTAAGGTATCTATTGAATCACTGCTTGTCTAGGAAAACTGTAATTGTCATGTATAAAAAGAGTGATCTAAAAAGGCTCAGTTGCTACCCTTACTTGTTTTGAAGCTATGCAACTTTGATACTTTAACAAAACCACAGCTCAGCTGAAAACAGCATCAGGCATGGAGGAGCAGTAACTTCTCTCAGCCTGTATTGGTGGACTTCCCAGGTTTTGCAGTTCCTTGAAGGGCCGGCTTGGTTCCTTTAGGATAAAAAATTCACCTTTAGTTATATGTGTATGACTATGTTTCTCTTCAGCTGCTTCACATGCTTGGCTTATGACTCAACATAGGCCAGCATTTAATCAACATATTTTAGCATTTCTCATCTATACTGGGGACACAGCTAATAATTATAAAAAATAGGGGTTCATGTTCAGTATTTCCTCTTAGTATTATATAGGCTTCTTGGGAATGTGTCTCACTTCACAGGAGTGAGAGATTATATACGAGTGCTCTAACATAGTAAGAATGAGTCAAGCTCACACACGTATGCCTTCAAAGGTATGTCAGGTAATTTAAATCCCAAATAGTATAATGCAGTATTTATGTATATTTGAGCGTATGCCTTTTTCTTAGCTGGACATGGTTTTGTTTACCTGCATTGCTCTCGTGCACAATTTGGTTAAAGCATCGGAAATGTTTTACAAAACCAGCAGACAGCAGAAACCCTTTTAATATTTCAGTTAAAGCAGCTGGTGCTGAGGTTCTCATCCATAGTACATGAGAACCCAGCCAATTCCAGACACTTTCACATCATGCATGAAATTTGTTCTCCAGGTTAAGTAAAGGTTTCTGAAGCTTCTGGAACTGGTTGCCTAGAGAGGTGGTAGATGCTCCATCCCTGGAAGCATTCAAGGTCAGTTTGGATAGGGATCTGAATAACCTGATGTAGCTGAGGTTGTCTCTGCTTATTGCTGGGGAGGTTGGCCTGAATGACCTTTAAAGGTCCTTTCCAACCCAGACTGTTCCATGATTCTACAAAGCAGCAAGCTTTTTGTTGTGATTTTTCATTAACAACAATAGTACCGAGAAAAAAAAACCAACCTGTTGGCTGTCATTGTGCAATGTGACAAGAGAGAAACAACTGAAGGTGGTTGTAGCTCATGTGGAAACTGCTGGGGTGTACTGAGTGATCCCAAACCAGCCCAGCAGTCACCTGCTCAGGGTTACTGTGGCCACACTGTGATGTCTCCCCAAAATACACTTCAGGAAGGGATATAAGCTGCCTATTTCCACACTGAAGGCAAGTGATTTAAGTAATCCACTCCCATTTATGTAATTTAAAATTCAGTACACAAAAAATTATAATTAATATTTGGTGCAATCTGAGAGCAAAATCCCCTAAAGCAACAGTGATGCAGGACTCCCAGATCACAGTCATCAATAACATCAATAACAATTGATGGCCTGATACAGGTATGATAAGTAATAACTGAATAGAAGAGAGGGCTGGTAATGCAATTACTGCCAAGATACACAGTAACTGTTTTGCAATCTGCTAAATTTTCTAGGGCTTAAATACACCCTGCAGATCAGAATTAAGTGTTGGCGAGAGAAAGGCTGTAGAGCAGGGAGGGCAGTAAATGTACAGTATTGCATTAAACAATGGTTAGAGTACTAAAATGCTGCTTTCTTTGCAGCTCTCTGAATGCTTAGTAAAATCATCTGGTGAATCACATTGTATCTGATCAGACTGCAAATCCAAACCCTATGAATCACATAGCTGAAAGGAAGTTTAGTTTACAGCTGCTTCTCAAGAGGAAGAGAAAGATGAAATAGCCATGGGTGTGCTGTGGGTGTTGGTGAATGTGGCAGGCACCAATGGAAGTGCAGTACATTGGGTACCCCCAAACACTCACTGCCGTAACAGCACGGAGGGCTCCCTGAAGCAGCTGCCTAAAAGCCTTTGGATGAAGTTCTCACATGAGGCTCAGGTTTTCTCTGCAGACTGCAGGGGTTTGAAAGAACCATATCTCTACTCAGCCTATGCAGGGATAAAGAAAAATATAAACCACAGCAACAATTTTTCAGCAGCAAAGGAGTTTCCTTTTTAATTTTTATGAAATTAACACAGGAGAATGCAAAGCAGTGCCTACCAGATTTAAACAGTTCAAATGTACAGGTCGAGAGTTCACATCCAGGACTTCAAAGGAAATATATGAAGAGCTCTTGTAACTAATATTTCAATGTATTCATTTACAATATTAAAAAGAGGGGAAAATATACAGGAGATAACCTAACAGGCAAAACATTGGAACGATTTCTATAAGACTGTGGCAGCAAAGAGGTTATAATTTACAAGTGATCAATATCACGATTTCATGAAAGATGGGTTTCCTCAAAGGGGATTTCACTGTCTGACTCAGCTACAGTTTGAGCAATACTGGCAGTACATCAATACAATATAAATGGATTTCTGCAGAGCATTTCTATGTATTTATATATACATAAAATATATTTATATATATATATATAGATCTAAAAACTTTTATCTGGTGAAATTAAGAATGCAAGTGATAAATCTAGGTGTTCACAGACAGGTCTCATGCTAGATGAGAATGTACACCTCCAGTGAATTGAGCTGGTTTTGCTGGGTCTCCCATCATTCTGTTTCTAATTCAAGGCTATTCATCATTTTTGTTGATGATTCACAGGGTGAGTCACAAAGTCTTTGCTGGCAAGATTTTGGATCTCAGAAGACTGCATCTGTAACACATACTAAGAATCAGCTACTTAGTGCTCTGTATCTGCTGTGTACATGGTCCTGATTCAGTAAGTTTTCTAACATCTACAAAAGAAAGATCCAGTTACTGGTGTGTGTGTGTGTGTGTGTGTGTGTGTGGAAGGGGGAGGGGAAGCATGTATTTGCACGTTTTCAGTGTGAGAGAATATGCTGGAAATCAGCAACTCTGAAGAGAACAAAACGGGAAAGGGAAACATGGGGAAGAAGACAAATCCCAGTGCACCACTGCTTCTGAAGCAATAAGGAAGGAGAGGTCACCTTGGGAGAGAGGTGGCCTGTGAAGGAGGCAAAGGTGCCCCATGCAACCCAGCTGGGAGAGCGCCCTCACTACAGCACCTTTGAGAAGAGACCCAGAAATCATTCAGAGACTGGGAAAAACCTTTTACAAAAGGACTCTGGGAGGTGACTCTATAACCATGTCCCATATGAAGAAGCTGGGGTGGTTTCATCCTTGGAAGTAGGAGCAAAATGTGGTCCAGGAATTATCTGCTGAGTTTAGATGAAATGAAGCTTCCTTTGAACAGAAAGAAGAGTGAATGACTGAACACTTTCCCAGGAAAGCAATAGATGGTGCTCACCTTTTAGGTGAATTAGCTGTCTCCATTAGCTTGGGAGAGAAAGCTGTATGTGTGCCTGCATCTGTGAAATCTAGGGCTCATCCACTGGTGGTCTTCCATAGAGAGAAGGAAACACTGCTGTGCTTTTAATGCTCATAAAATTTGCAGCTCTGCAATGGGACAATGATTATAATCAAATCTCATGCTTCAAGGCTTCAGGGTCAGGAAGAAAATAACACCCTCCATGCCACCACCAGTACGTGCTCCAAATTCCTTTGGGGCCTGGCAGGAGGGTCTTTTCATTTTCCATGAGCTCAGGCATGCTGAGCACTTTCTATCTGTATGTACATGTGGAGATGGTTTTACTGCTTGAGATTACACACACACACACACACACACACACACCCATTGCTGCTAGGTTTTGGAAAATGGGTAACTCTCAGCCACTGAGTGTTTGTCTAAAAACCATCAGGTTTGTCTAAAAAGCATCAGTTTGATATTAGGTGTCACGTGATGTGCAGAAAGGCAGGTGAATTTATCTGGTACTGTGCTTTGAACTTAATTTGTGCAAAGTATATGATAGAAAATGAATTCCAAACTGAAGCTGAAAATAATCTCTTTTTTATATGAATATTAATTCAGAGGTGGGCATTGGTAGTACAGAAAAAAATCAGAAGTCCAAAAAAAAAGAAGTCTGAATGGCTAAAAGGAATGGAAAGGCAGATGAATAGTTCAGGGAAAGCTGTAACATAAGATTGCTATTACATTGTTAAACAAACAGAAAGAAGGATAGAAAATGGTTGTTAAATTCCAGCAGGCTCAGATAAGGGTAGTGGCCACTCCAGTCATCCCCCTCTCCTTTCTGTTCTCCTGTAGTGAGCTGACATGAATCAGCGTTTCATTCTGATGGACACAATGGAGAAATGTACTTTAAAGAAGAAAATATACTAATACAACTTACAGAATACTACTGAACATGGAATACAGCTGTTACTTATATGTATCACAGTAATCATGTATGACTACTGGCAAATACATTAGAAGAGAGATGCTAAGGATAATTTACATTGTGGTAAGTGATATCTGGGCTTGGATACCAGTTTATATAGTTGACATATAACTTACGCATCTGATCAAATAAATGTTGGTTAGTCACAAGCCATGGGACTACATTGGCTTTGCCACCACAACATGGTCAGAAGTAAAGAAACAAGGACATGAAAGGTCTAAGCAACAAATGCTGCTAACACTCACTTATTTAACAAGATGCAACTTCTCAAAACACATTTTACTACAGCATTGAGATGAGCATAACCAGAACATGAACCAGAACAAGAGCCAGACTACAGATGTAAAGCAGTATCCCTTTATGTTTCCCCTGTTCTTTTGCCTCCTAGGATGAAGACCCTGTATGAATTTTTGGGCTGAGCCTTCTTTATATTCTAGTTCTGCATTTTGTGTTCAATCTTTACTGAAGAAAGAACTCACAATAGAATTATTATTGATTTCATAGCTAAAGTGTGTAACAGAATACACAAGGCAATCTTTGATTTCTGGAGCTTATACTCTATATTTAATGAGAAACCTGTGCTGAATAAAGTCTTGAAAATCCAAATTTGTGTTTGCAAAATAAATTTGTCCATCCTGTTTCCATATCCATGTCATACTTTCCCCTTATTAGTCCCAGAAGCAATCTCTCAGTATCGGTCAATATTCATTGACAAAGATGAAATGGAAATGTAATGAAACGAGTCCTCTCAGATGTAATATTCCATATACAAAATGATGACTATGAAAGCAGACATTCAGACCTAGCAACATATAAACTTTCTAGTTCTTAAGTAGGGATACACAAACTTTCAATATGTGCGTTTAAGTTTGCATGAAGAGTAGTAGAGCTGGACCACAGTACAGTGGCTATGGCTGGGGACAAATTGTCCACCTCCAGGTAAGTACTGCAAATGAACCTCCAGTGCAGTCAGTACACCAGGTTGCTGTTTAATCTCACCCAGTGTCAGTTTCCCCTTTCAAAATAAACAACCCGTTTCAGAGAGAAGCCTGAGAAGACCTCTGCAATGCATTTAATAAGCTCTCCAAAGTGTAAAATGATTAGCTCTACCACACAGAGAAGGTACAGTGGGGGGGAAATTCAAGGTGTTCATAACAGAGAAGGAGGGAAGGAGAAGAAGATACGGGAGAGTAAGCACATTGTGCTTGAAGGCAAGCAAATGGTATGAAGGAGAGTACTTTGAGAAATGTTGGAGGATTACTACTGGGATCCAGTTCAATGGCTAAGTTTTGGGGAATGGGTGAGCACTCATGTACACAGCTGTGGGACACCAGCAGGTCAGGGGTGCATGTGGCAAAAAAGCTGGGGGAGGCTTATGACCCTAATGCTAAACTCCAGGACAAGAGATAATAGTGTGAAGTGAGAGGGATCTTGACTCACATGTGGTCTGCAATGCCTGTTTTCTAGCCTCCCTGATATGCTCATAACAGGCAATGACAGAAGCCTCCAAAGATAGTCAAGAGACACAGTCAGCCCCCAACCATCTGCATCACTGCTCAACCCTATCCACCTTCTCTAGAGATCCCATCTGTTCACTTTAGTAATAGAATTCCAGGTTGGAAGGAATCTCAAGGATCATCTGGACCAACCTTTTCAGGCAAGCATGACCTACACTAAGAGCCCCAGCACCCTGTCCAGCTGGATCTTATAAGTATCCAACACTGGGGAATCCACCACTTCCTTGAGGATGTTATTTCAGTAGCTGATTGTTCTCATTATGAAAAATTTTCCTCTTGTGTCCAGACAGAATCTCCCCAGGGGTAGCTTGTGCCCATTACCCTTTATTTTTTCCATGTGACTTCTTTCCTTGCCTGTTTACTCCTTACTCATCTTTCCCCTAATTTTACCTGGCTCATCCCCTCCAGATGGCCCGAAGCAAACAGATGTCTTTACAAGCCCTTTACCTGATCTGCAAAGCTCTCTAGCCTCAGTGGCAGCTGAGCATTTTCTTGGGAGCCAAGGAGGCAAAAACTCTGGGCATATCCTCAGGGTACGGAGGTGAAGGCTAAAAGAATTCATCTTCCTCCCAAGCCTGTGATCCTGTGGTTGGGAGTCACACAGTCTAATGGGCTCTGTTGAGCAGGAAATACCAGCTAGGAAGAAGAGGTATTTAAGCTAAAACACAGTGTTGGTGCAGTAATGAAAAAGGATAATATGTCCACAAATTAATCTAGTTTGGAAATTAAAACCTGCCTAAGCTTCAGAGAGAGACAGGAGGAAAACACTATCCTGATAACTGTTGTGGGAATAAACCCCAAGCTTCAGCAGTTTATGAATAGGATCACTTTACCTTATTTCCTGAAAACGCAAAACTTAGGCTTCATGACAGACAATCCTAAGCAACAGGCTATCCAGACTGCTAGGTCTTCAAAGCAGCAATGTTCCCTTCCCATGCTTTGTCTAAACACCAACATATTACATCTGTGACTATGGTAGGGCTTTTTTTTTTTGTGTGTGTGTGCTGCTATATTGAAAAAGAAATAAATAAAAAATCACCAGGGAAGAATTAAACAGGACAAAATAGTTGTGAAGGTCAGAAAAGCTGTTTGGTTTTGGGGAGATATACAGTATCGTGTCTTGGAAGAAGGAGCTGTGAAATTACTAGCATCTCATGGGAGAGAGTCTGTTTGCTGGAGCTTCCTCAGGGTGCAGCCACAAGCCAGCAGCCTCCGCTGGGCTGCTCCAGCAGCAAGAAGGGATGCTCCGCTCGTGGTTGTTTAGTGCCATCTACGGCCAGATACTCGTTCACACATCCTAGAATCATTTTAGGAAGGCAGGCATGCAGATGTGTTTTATAGAGATCAGCAACTACACTCATACACAATGCTTCCATAAATATACACCTATGGATATTCATGTTCCACTTCTCTGTCAGCTGTTGGACATTACCAGTTTGCTCCTAAGTGCTGTTAGTAGCTTCTGGTGTTTTTAAACACTTTTCAAATTAGCCTTTGTAGCCAAAGTACAATATATAATTTGGGGTGTGGAGTTAGAAACCTTTCTGGAGAAAAAAAAATAAAACAGTGTCAGAGAAGATACAGCACCTGTTATTCTATAAGAATGATGTATTCATTACAGATGTCAGTTACTGTGTCATCCCCTTCTTCCTCTCATGCATCCTCAAGGACAGGCAGCAGTCAGTGTTATGGCCAGAGGTCATTGTATTGTTTTGGGGGATGCTGTCTGGCCATGCCCATGGCTTTGCAAAGACTGTCATATAAAAACCACTGAATGGGTAAGCAGAGACCTTGGAAGCATTGTCCGTCCCTGTCTGTGCTGCGGCTTGTCTGTGTGCCTACCTCTTGGCAAGATTTGTTGGCAGCACTGCCCACCAACTCCATCCCCAGCAGCAGCTCCTCTGTGGAGAGCAGCCAGCGGCATCAGCAAGGCCATGTGCACAAACCCAGCACTGCCCAGAGAGCTTCCCTGCCCTGAGGCAGAGGTCTGTGTTTCCTCTCTGTTCTCTCTTGGTTCAGTCCCACTGTCTGACTCTTCATGTGTGGAGAGCTCTGAGGCCTCCTAACATATCCCTGGAGAAATGTAGTGCATGCCAAGGCTAGGATAAACCCTAAACAGCCTCTTGAACTTAGTCTCTCTCCTATACAGGGAAGGATGCAAGCACCTGCATGTAGATGTCTGCATACCTAGGTCTACATGTGGGCCAATGTCCAAATTCCTGCCATCACTGAGAGAGAGCATGAGTGGGATGCAGAGCCCATGCACAGGCATGTTGTACCATTTAAGATGTCCTTGTCTATCTCACTCATCCATGCACAGCTACCACATGTGACAGTGGGACCTAGAGAAGACCCAAACGCTTCTGCAGCAGGAGCTGGTGGCCCAGCAGGACACCCAAGGGATGTTCAAAGGTCTCTGGATTTTGGTTTCTTGGGTGACATGGGAGCAGGGGGGTTGGAACTTGATGATCTTAAGGTCCTTTCCAACTCTAACTATTCTATGATTCTTGGGTGGTGTGTGGGCAGCGGCAGGCACTTAAATTCATGTGTGTTGATCTGGAGCTGAATCCCACTGACTGTACTGCTGTCTTTTCAGAGCTACTTGACAACACATGACCAGCTGGTGCAGTCTCTGTATAAGACAGACCTCAGAATTTGCTCCAGTTACTCATACTATTGCACCAATAGTTCTGCTGTGACATAATTAATGGCTGCAATGCCAGTTAGTCAGTTTAGATTTTGGGAATTTCCACTGCATTTAAAAGAAGGGTATTTTAACTGATTATTTAAATGGACAAATTACTAAAAAATTGGCTACAGATTCATATTATAGTCTCAATCATCTGATGTTTACTCATGCAGCACATCTTCTGACAACATCAGTGAAGTTTCTGATGTAATACCTGACTGAAGAAGGTGTTGCATACCCTCAAGTTGTCTGTGTGAGCCAGAGAAAAGGGAGTGGGAGATGCATTCCCATATTTTGACTAAGATCAGCTGTTTCACATTGATAATAAAGTTGCTGTAGACTACCCATGAGCCAGAATGTTCGTCAGGTGTTTGAAGCCTGAGAATTTGAAGGCCCCCCACTGTTTGCACATTTACTTTGCTAATAGGCTGTAAATTACCATGTTGGATTTTACAAAATGGCAATACCTAGAAAGAGGTATTACTTCCAAGTATTCCAACAATGTAGGAACCACAGGAACTAATGCTAGTTATCTAAACTGTTTAGGAGATATACATAATGGAAAGCAATAAATGTAGCTAGGGAGTACAGGGAAAAAAAAGAAAAAAAGGACAAACAAGTGTGTGTCCCTGAGATACAAAATATACAAGGATATTAAAGAGAAAAAAAAAAAGCTATTGTCTGTGAATATACCGTAACGGGATCACTGAAAGAGAGAGTTTAACACGATGAAACTGAAATGACAAAAACATAGTACCAGGACCTTTTCTTCTCGAGGTGAGTAGGTATAAAATTGCAGCAGCACTAATAAAGAATTTTGGTGGCTTTTGCAATATCAGAAGTAAAGGAAATAGGTTGGATATGGCACTGTTGAAAATGTCTGAATTTGGTCAGTGACAGTACAACTACCACCTAATAGTCTAGTGATCATAGCAATTTCCTAAGAGATCTTTTACTCAATTATCCTCTTATTTTTCAGTTTAGGCTGGAAGCAGAAGTAAGGCTTGACCTGGCAGACTTCCGTGACATGCTGTCATTCTCTTTCCTCCTGACAGAAAAGTTAAAAACAAGAGGGGAAAACAAGGTACAATGAACTTAGAAATACAGATATTTTCTGTACTTCAGTCACTGAAGTGACTGTGTTGGTATGGTGGACCTGACATTGTTTGTGCTTTGAATATGGTGTACACAAGCCTTGTAGAGGCATCTGGCTTTTGAAAATCAAACTGGTCAGTATAGTTAGAGAAATGATGTTTTAACCTTTACAAGTGCAATTACTTTAAAGGTAGTAAACATTGTGGCCAGCCTCAGCAAACTACACCTGAAATAATGGGTAAGGTCTTTAGACAATATCATTGTAATAACTGGCCCTTACAAATACATTTATTTCAGCAGGAAGAAAAGCCTTTTTTGGTTTGGATAAAGAGCTGAAGAAGCACTGACACCAGCTGAATCCTTTAGATCATAGGTCATGTCAAAAAAAGCAATGCAGAATTCATACATCCTGGTTCCAATAATAATTTGCAATTTTATGCAAATGAAATATGAAGGTGAATGCAATTATATGAACGCTGTGTCATCTCCCTTGCCATTTGGATCTCATCATATTCATACCATTTCGTTTTAGACTGATCACTATATTATAAACAGGTCCAAAATCTTTGCAGTGTATGTCTTAACATTTTTCTGGATTTATGGCCTGACATCTATATTCCTGAGATTAGATGGTTAGATGCTGAACATTTTAGACTAGCCATTTATAAGGAGTTTCGAATTTGTCTCTTTTACATGAAGGTGTTCCAATCTGGGATCGGTAGCCTCAGCAGAGACTCACAGTAGACCATACAATGGCATAGCATCCATCAGCTCTTTCACAATATTGCTTTTAATGCAATCTGCCTTTCTTTAGACCTTTTTCACAGAACAGGCCCCCAGGAGTATGGAGGAGGATTTTTCATATTGCCATAGTGCAGTGATTTAAGTTGGATGTCTTGTCTTCCCAAGCTCTGTCTCTGCTCAGCTGCACCAGACAGACCCCAGCATCCATCACCCCTGAGCAGAAGCCAAACAGTGGACCAGATCCTAAAGATTTCTGTCTCCTGAGAGGCAGCAAGAGGACCAAGATTTGTACTTAGTTGGCTGGAGCAGAGGGGTATTCATTTAATCTTTGTTCCAGGATGGGGTTACTGCAAACACAGTTTGCAATTTAAGGGTTATCTGAATGAAAAAGGCATGTAACAGGGAGGGTTGATAACCTAGAACCCACTCATTTAAGCATTTTCTTTTCTATCCATGCTCACAGGAGGAACTGGCTAAAGCATAAAATTAATCCTTATTGCTTGACTATTCTGATGGCTTCACTGTGCCATTAAAAAATTAATATAATAATAATAGAATAGGATAGAATAGAAATATTTTATGTCAAAATCTTTTTAGAGGATACTTCATGGACTTTCTGATCAATTGTATGTTTGTAGTTTTGCCTGTAGGTTTGCATTCTTCTCAGATGTATGTCCATAGTTTTCTGGATCATGCTCATACCTTAGAGGAACCTCTTGCATTTCATGATCTGGTAACTCAAAATGCAAATCTAAATGAGAACAGGAAAATCTAAAGCATGCATTTGGTATCTGCAGTATTATTGAAGTCTTTGCTGTAGTTGACCTTTAAACCCAAAATATTTTTTAGTATGGAAAATGTTCTAGCTTTTTTAACATGAAAAGGATTAAATAACTGATCAGTCCTTCATGTGCAGGGTGTGCTGTAGACAGAGAAAGGAAAGAAATATACATAGATTTGTAACATTCAAACATGCCTATATTGAAATTAAACTAGTACGTAGCCAGCAGGCTCACTTCTGGCAAGACATTTAAATGCAGCTATACAAATAAGCCTGTCTCTGAAGTTGAAGCGATAGTCAACCCCACTGAAGCAGAAGAATCTATATTTTCTCTTGGCTCATTGGCAGAGATGTAGTCATCTCCAAAGCCCAGAATTATCCACTGCTGTTACTCCTGGTTCCCTTCACTGAGAATGCAGATGACCTTCAATTTGCACCATCTTTGACAGCTTTGCTTGCCTTCAATTACCAAAATTGCATCCATTCTTCCAGCAAAATCTGGATCGCTAGGATCTCCCCTCTCATCTGCTGCTTTCCAAAGCCTGTGATGCAGCCCTGGTTCCTGCTGTACACAGGGTAACATCCCAGAAGTGTTCTATAATTAGAACTGACCACACAGATGTGCTTCAAGAGACTATGCAGCTGAAATACAGAAAATACTCATTAAAAAAAAAAAAAGAAGAAGTTGGTTTCAACTTGCACCATTGCTGCTTTCTGTTGGCAGCTTTCCTCCGTGGTATTGCACATCACTTTGCCTCCATTCATTTGAGCAGAGGTAATTAATACCTTTTCCATTATTAAAGCCTTGGGAACAGAAGATGAAACCCTGCCTTTGTTAAAGTCAATGGCAGAAGTCCCGTGAACTTCAGTTCCTTGAGTATCAGGCCAAAAGGGATCATTAAGTTGTCCTATATGTCATTGATATTGATATTGAGTTGGACTACTGCCTATCCTCCAGATGGCGTCCAAGCTATGAATCCAAAAGGACAGAAAAACCACTTACCCTTGATGGTGACATGATCCCATGATTAGTTACCGCCCCACTAAAAAAAAAATCTGACCTTTATCTTATTAAACCTGCCCAGTTTAACATTCCAGGCACTGATTTTTTAATAACATTCCTTCTCAATGTGAAGAGACTTCTCCTATCTAACGTGTTTTCTCCAGAAGGATGCTGATAGACTGCAATTTAAATACTGAGTATTTTTAAAATTCTAACATCTTTAACTACCACAAGTAACAACTACAATTTATGGCACTTTGTCAAACAAGAAACAAGAAATTATCTTGTTTCTCTGCCTTTTGCCTGCACTGCCCTGTTTCCTAAAGATGTGTACAAAGGACTCTGTGTGATGAGGCGTTTCAGTATCCACCTCACCAGCTCCACCTACAGCATTATCTTCCTACACTCATGCTGTTGCAACCCCAGCCATGCAGACTATGTGTGGTGCTGGGTTCTCACTGTGAGCTGCTTGTCAGAGGCCTTAAACCGTCTTCTGAACATACCTCCTTTAATACAGACACAATTTGAGTACATTGTTCCCAGATGCATAAGACTGCTTTGGGCTACATTAAAATAAGTTATGGTGTGGTTAATAAAATAGTTCAGATCAGTGTGTACGATAGTCCAGTCCTCATCATTGCTCATCCTTGTCCTCTGCAGACCAGGAGTGCTACAGATCCCTTACAGATCACCTAAAGCACTCTGTGGAGGGCCTCATTAGAAATATTTACATTTGGTATTAATCCCCAAGGATAATTCTGAAATGCTTCATCTAGTTTGATCTCAATGCTGTTTAAATATTCTTTATTGGTATTTTCTGCTGCTTACCTGTATTCAGAAAGCCAGGTGAGCGTCCTTACAAAAGTGTCTCAGGTGGCAATCACATAGCTACATTTATCAACTTAATTTAGAGTCTCATGAAAAAACAGAGTATGTGGGGCCAGGCTCCTTGTAGCCAAGACTCCTATGAAGCTGATAAAGCTAAGGCTGTAGCAGTAAATGGAAAAGACAAAGAATTTGCTAGAAGCAGGATATTAAATGCATAAAAACTGCAGTGAAATTCTGTTTGGAGTCCGAGTCATCAGAGTTAAAGGCAAGCTCTATATATTTACTTGGTGCTCTGGTTAAATACAGCTCTGAAGCCAGACAGTGATGTCAGACATTTTATACTAACCATCAGATCCTTGGTACCTAATCATCATGGCCAGGGTGAGGAGAAATGGTGACATTAATAAAGATCTCTTGTACAGCAAGTTAGCAATTTATAAAAGCTTATCACCTGATACAATTATGCCATTATTATTAGTAGCAGTATTTCATAGCACCACTTCGTGTTTGACAGTTCTATTGCAGCATGCTATTGCACAATACTTCACACTTCCATAGCACATTCCACCTGAGAATCTGACCCTTTTCCAAGAATAATGAGTTGAGCTCCGTGAGACTGTGCTGCAGCAGACCTTGTGTTAGTCCCAGCCTCAAGATGATGAAAGGGAATGACAGCAAGGATAAGGAATGCCCAAGGTCACTAAAAAAGTCTATGGCAGAACCGATTTTGCAACTAAATTTCCTATTTCCTTGCCTTAGGCTTTCACTACAAGACTGTTCCTCTCCAGAGCACAACACTGAAAAGAAAAGAAAAATAAAAAGGCCTTTCCTTAAGAAATAATTTCAATAATTTGCATTGAGATGCCCCTAGGATGCTAGCACGTTGATGTACTAGAGAATGCATAGGTAGCACGCAGTAAAAGAAAGCGGAATTTGCAGTCGGGATCTCAATAGTTGGGAAGTGCTAGAATAGAGTTTGATGATGCAACTTGGTCTATTTGCATTATGGCATTTTTCTGAAGATCGTTCTCTCTCTGCACCAAATAAGTGGAAATAACTGCAGAAAAATTATATGCAATCATATCATTAAAGGGAGTTTCAGGGTCATGTAGCCGATACAGCTGTTGTCAGTGAGACTGCTGCTTTGCTAGCTCCGGAAGTTATAAAGTGTGCAGCAAATGAGACAGGGGACTGCAGGCAATTGAATGCTGCCCTGGAGAAACTGATGCTATCCCTGCCTCTGTCATTTTTAATTTTCTTGTGGCCCAATGGGAGACATCGGGATCTAAATTAGAAAAGGGCTGAACATTCACAGCTGCACGTAAAATTGCTAGCTATGATTTGAACACATGGAAAAAATCAGGCTCTGAGCTTCTAAAATTGGCACCCAAATTTAGATAATACTTGGTAAGTCTGGGTTTAACATCTGTTCTTGAGCTCTCCCTGTCTCAGGACCCTAGCCATAAAATTGAGGGAAGAGTAACCTCGAAACAGAGCTGTAGGGATACATTAATTAATGTTGGTAAACAGCAATAATATTGCAAATAGATCATCATAGTAAGTCTCATGAGGAGATTAATAATTCAATAGAACAGTGAATAATTTTGTTAATAATGTGTAAGTAAGGCTTGAGATTACAGAAAGTGGAATATTTGATCAGTTTGCCCCTCAGCGAGGTCTGTCCATCCTACAGACAAAATGAGGCAGGAGTGGTGTGGAAAACAGATGTGACTGTGTCATTAGGTATGGTGTTATTAACTGTACTCACAAATGAGCTAAATTCAAGTTACTCTCCTGATTTTGGTGCTCCCTAACTTTTGGAGTAAACTTTAGGGAGTTTAAAGGCTGAATAGCTCTTTAGAAACATTAACATTCTTTTATTACATGATTCTGCATACCAAATTCTATGTATATGAATGTATATGTATAATTTAGGTGTAATTGCTGTACACCCAATGGCAAATAGCAGCTCCCATTAACTTGCAATTTATGTGACGAATACAGGGAATTTTGCATACAGAAGGTAAGCCAGATTGCTCTTGCAAGCAGACTGTAATATCAGGTACAGATGATAATCAATAGCTCCCCTTTCTTTTAAATATGTACTTTTTGTGCTGCCTGCCTTTGCTCAGGCTAATTTGCTATGAAAATCACGGTTTTGGGGCTCCTGAAAAACTGGTATGCTTTCCATATGGAAAAATCTTTGGTCTCATGGTGGAAGACATGACATGCCTTCAATTACATAAACAATGTCTTCACATGTTACAGAGCAAATTCCATGAGGTCTTTGACATCTCACCAGTGGGATTTGGCAGGCTGCACCCAGAAGTGCCATACTAGGCAAAACCAGGACGTGTTGATTTTTGCTAACCGATGCATGCATAGTGTGTTTCAAAATACACATCAGAGGAATGCTAACAACTGCTAACCACCGCTGTGCTGCTGTTCCTCCGCCCCAGGAAAAATCCTTGTAAGGCTTTGTTACCACAAGGTTCATTTTGTCTTTCCCATGTGCCCTCCCCATCATAAGATGGAGTTCTCTGTCAGTTTAGGGATGCAGAAACCCAATCCCACTGTCAGAAAGCACCAATATCATAAGGCTGGATATGTTTTTTTTTTAATGATAGCCATCAACCTACCTACCTACTGCATTGCCCTTCAGCTGCTACTGGAAAACCAAGCTATGCGGACCTGTAGCCAGGATAGACTGGCCGGGTAATGTATCAGTGGGATGATGTTGCTCAATGAAACACTGCATTTTGGGTTTATCTTCTCTCTAGATGGTAAAGTAATCCAAGCACCAGTCGATTCTCTTGACGCCACAAGTCTGCTCTCTTCAATGGCTTCCAGATATCAGCAGCCGCTACTTCAGTCTGAGGGCAGACCTGGCAGACTGACTTCCACATCACTAAGAAATTATGCTGGTATTTTTACTGATTTATCTCTATCCAAATGAGAACAGGAGTTTTTGCTTTTAAAAATCAGTTTTTATCCACATGCAAAACCACACAGCGACAAAAACTAGAGCCCTGTTATCTATTCCAACACCAAACCAGATGCATAATATAACTTAATTCTGACATTAACTTGTAATGAAATAATCTGGTTTATATTATCTCTGGTCTAAATTCATATGGCAGATTTTAATAGTTTGGGGTTGGTTCTTTTTTTTTACAGTATGAGTTTTAATTTTGGGACAAAGGACTTCTAGCTTTAGAGAACTTTTAAGGCAGACAGCCAGTGTAGAAGGTGTATTTGGAAGCTTTCCCTTTGTTCAATTAAGACAGCTGGGAGCAATCCAGATTTAATGTAATACTTTCTTTAACCAGTTCTCATCAAATCTATTATTAATTTTTTTTTTAGCCTAGCTAAAACTGATGAGGATATTAAACTATGAAAAAAACATTCAGATGAAGGACTGACTTAATCTCTCAAAAAGCAAGAGAGCCTAGGTTAAAACTGTCACTACTAGGAGACCTCTATAATATTAAAGAGACACAATGAGAGCAGGCTAAAAATGGTATTTCAGGATTAACTCTACTTTTCTGTGTGTTTGCAGATCTGTTACAGAAGCAACTCCTACTTATGTTAGGTGACTAATCTTGTTGCAATGTAGTAACTTGCATAAGTAAAGGATTTAACTTAGCCTTTACTAACTGATAGCCCTCTGAATTAAACTATAGTTTATTTTAATAAATCTTTAAATATATGTTGTTGTTTAACCCCAGCCAGCAACTAAGCACCACGCAGCTGCTTACTCACTTCCTCCCTTCCCCCAGGAGATTCAGAAAAGGGTAAAACCCGTGGGTTGAGGCAAGAATAATTTAATAATTTAAATAAAGTAAAAGATAATAATAGCAACAATAATAATAAGCGGGAAAAAAGAGAGAAGAATAAAACCCTAGAAAGATAAGCAATGCACTGTACAATTGCTCACCACCAACTGACTGATGCCTAGCCTGTCCCCAGGCAGCGATCAGCCCTTCCCAGCCAACTCCCTCTAGTTGATATCCCTTTGGCTATCCAGGTCAGCTGTCCTCCCTCATGGCTTCTTGTGCCCTTCCTCACTGGCATGGGACATTGTGAAAACTCCTTGACTTAAGGTAAGCTCTACTTAGCAACGACTAAAATATGGATGGGTGTGTTAACATTGTTCTCAGACAAAAGCCAAGTCACAACACTATACCAGCTGATAGGAAGAAAATTAACTCTATCCCAGTGAAAACCAGGACTATATGTATATATATATATATATATATATATATATATATATATATATATATATATATATATAAAACAAGTGCACCCATTTATATTTTTGATATTTGGTCATGCCAATGACAGAATGACTTGGATTTTAGAGACAGAATTCAGGAAGGACAACTATGTAAATCATGCCAAACAAACATTGCTTTGCATGCTCTAAGCACTGCCATCACAAGTGAACCAGAAAACAAGCATAAAAAATCAATGTAATATTTAACTCTGTTGCTTGACCTTATAGATTTTTAATTAAAAAAAAAAGAGAAAAGCTCCAATAAAAACATTAGCATCTCCCATGTGTACACAGATTGGGTTGCATTAAAGTTTTCTAGTGCTGAACTGTTTCATAGTTGTTTTTTGAAAGAATTAGTATTATGTCTAGTTGTGACTTCAAAACCTGTAGCAAGAATGCTGGTTAGCTGGTGATCAAATATGACTTCATTTTATTATGGAAACATGACAGGCTAATCTGGAATGAAATATGCACCTTATTTATCATCTGTTAGTACACAAAATAAATGATTTGTCAGAAGGTAGAATAATACTTATTAAAGTTCACATCCTCCCAGTAAACGCATTACTTTTTTAAACTGAAGAACTAAATACATTTGGCAGCAATCAAAATGTTTCTTGAAGTCACAGAATGTACTGAGTTGTAGAGAGAAATATTAAATGAAATGAAGACTATTTTCAGTTATGAAAGATTCTGCATTAGCTATTTGCTGCAAGAGGGTTGGAGCAGTGTATATTATGAGGACCTATGTCTTCCACTTGAGTGCAAGCTCTTAAGTCGAGGGAGGGAAACCTAAACATATTCAGGATGATCTTTGAGATTCATATTCTAAAGCTTTAATTCACATCAAAGAATAGTTTAGCTCCTTTTACAATTCTTTTAAAAGTCAGTGATCACCTTCCATAATGAGGGACTTTACAGTAGATATACACAGTCACCTGCATCTTTCCTACCTGTCACTTCCCTTGTGCTTACATATAAGAAAACCAAATTCTATTCTTTTTCAAGGAAAGATTTTTCCCATATTTATACAAGCTTAGAAAAGGCACCAAAGCCTACTGTGTGGGTACATCTTAATAACTTCCTATGTGTTATGCCTTCCTGTCTTCTGTAACTGTGATTTCTAAAATCTCCACCCTATTACATGTGCTTGTTTGCACAGTTGTGCACATGCACACACACAGAGTCTCTCATTAAATTTTCTTCTGACAACCTCACCAGCTGAAAGGCACAAGAGCTGCAACTGGGTGAAATGTTATGGAACTGGGTACAACAGTGTCCTTTCTAAACGTTGCAGTTTGTTTTCCTAAAATAAAATAACTAATTTACACTGGATGAAGATCTTAGTATTGTATATCTAGTAAAATCTGACGTATTGAAGTCAATTTGCATAGGAAATGGAATGGCAATATTAAGGTAAAACCCTTTTACCTGTGCTATACAGGTGCATGGACAGGGTGAGGATTAACCTGTGATGTGCCCGAATGCAAGAGGGAAGTTCCTGAAACCAATATGGAGGCGGCTGAATAAATCACGGTAACTTTCTCTGCTCTAGTATTACTGGGTCATGTAACAGGAGATAAAAGGACATGGCACAAATAGGTCAGAAACCCTCCTGATAGTTACTTCCAGGGAAGCAGGCACTACTGAAGGAGCAGATGTCCGGTTCCTCCTCCATCTGCGTCTGCAAAGCAGAAGGAATTTCCTTTCCCTTCTCTTTCCCCATCTCTCCCACTCAGTTTCAGGGAAAAATATTAAAGCCCATTTACTCAGGATTTGTGGAGAGCTCTAATTTTGCCCTCTCTAAAATCTCTTTTCCTTTTAAGAGGATGATCTGACATATTTCCTGCACCTCAGCAGGTCTCAGGTTTTGTGACCTATGATAGAGCCTGGAGCCTATATTATTGCTGAAGACCAGGTGTTCATCCTGCACTTCAGCAGCCTCTGAAATTGGCTAAAAGCTGTAAGGAATTGTTGACACTCTTGAAATCCCTGGCACAAATGTATGAAGACACTGGAGAAGTTCCAGTATGTTATGTGCTTTCCTGAGGTAATACTTGTCCAGTGTCCTATCCTGTCATCAGGGATAACAACAGCGTTAACAGGGAAGCAAAGGCCACAGTGTTTAAATTAAATAGGTGAAGCTGGGACTAAGATTCTTCTTATGTTACTTTAGATGCCTACACCATGGATAGTTATGTGTGAGTTCATTATCTGGCTTTCCTTTATTGTCAAGGAACAGAAATATGCAGGATTCATTTGATCTTTGTGAAGACATCTATTTTATGATAAGATAGATTGTACCTCAGAATTGCTATTTCTTGGCTAGAAAGCAGATAAATAGCTCGGATAAATGTTCACATTTCAACAAATGAATCACATTCCTAGAGCTAGATCTCCATCTCTTTAAAACCGTGGCATTGCCACATTGCCAGGGCAATGTCACCGTTTTAATGATGTTGGGAGTGCAAATGAGGAGTAAAACTGAATGTAACTTTGTAGAAGGTCGTGGAATATAGAAACAGCCAAATACATTACCCTTCTGAGTGAGAACTAGACAGCCCTGGTTCTGCAATGATCTCATGTTGCCCAGTTACAGGTGTCTAGATTCTTTTCATTTTTACCCATGTTCTATTTTGGTTTGTTTTCCCCAGTGATTATTTTTCTAAGAAAATTTCACACTCTTTACTCTTTTTGAGACAATACTTAGATGTTAGGTAGAGCAAAAAGCAGCAGGAAATTACTCTTTGTTTAGGCAACCTCCTCTCAAGAAACCACCCCCAAAGTATCCTCAACTGATTTCAAGCTGAGTATGACACAACTCATCATTTTTTTCATAATTAAATGATAAGTGGCTGGTTTTCCACATGTCCTTCAAGTGGGTGCTTGAAGCAGGTTCACTGCAGGTTTTATTACTGTTTCAGGAACATCCAAAGTGACTTTGAAATATTACATAATTCTTTATTTGCTATATATGTTACATGGAGAAGAAATGCTTAGTTATTCTGGCTTAAAATAAAACAAAAAAAAAAACCAACAAAACCAAAACCAGAAGCTTCTTGTTGGTGTGGATTGAACATGAGACAGAACCAAGTTTATGGATTCACTGCTTAGCAGTCATGAAGAATCCACCTCATCCAATTGTTTAAAATCAGCATACTTAAAAGAAGGCTCAGTGAGTTTTAGAAAGAATTTTTGCTTGTATTTAGCTTTGTGTGTCAGGGTTGACAGCAAATGTTATAATTAAACCTGGCTTCCAGACTTGTGAACAGAGAAATTTAAGGAAGTTTCAATACACCTTTACAACAATGTGAATAACAAAACTGTAATAGAAAAAAATATTGCATCTGGGTTCTTGAGATTCCTGCATTTGTGTGGGATTTTATATCATAGAGAGAATGTGCTTGATTTTCATGAAGACTCCCTTCTTTCTTAGCCCCACTCTGTCCCAGAAGAATCGGATGAGCCTTTGTACAAGGTCTCAACCTTTGTTGTAATTCAGACCACTGCTTGTGAATAAAGCCTGTAAGATCCAGGTACTTTTATATCTGCATAAAACACATACAGAAAATTAGTCAAATTTTAACACTTTATATCCTGTACTTTTATATACCATCCTCTTCAATTTCATGCTTTTGTAAAGACTCTATATGAAAACTTTCTACAGGAATACTGGGCCACAGCATGGCTGAATTGTAAATCAAGGCAACCAGACAAGATAACTAGTGCAGAATTGTAAGTGTGCATCTGCATGGACAAAGCTTCCTGCATCTGATTTATTTGGGCAAAGAGGTATTTTCTTCCTTCAGGATTTTTTAAGGCAGTTAGATAACATTTCAAGGATGTCTAAGTGCCGTGAAGAACAAACACACTAAAAATCAGAGCATGCAGTGGCATTCCTGCATTGTCTTGTATCATCCAGTCTAAGTGCTATGGTAATTTCTACCAGTTTGAATTAACTCTACAAACTACTTTGGCATTTTACATAAAGGCTTATCACACAATTTAAGCCTAGCTTCATCAATACAGCTGAGCTATGGTCTACTTGATGCATTGCAGTGACCACTAAAACCCTCTTTGGTGCCTTGATATAGGCTTGAAAAACCATGATAAAGGGCTGCAGTGTCCCTGTTACTGTCATTCATGGTTGACATCAGCCATCTTTCTTACTGAAGGGCTGGAAAGGAACAGCATGACATCCATATATTGTTTTTATGCTACTAGAAATAGTTGTGGGGTGATCCAAATAGGTTTCCAGATCCTTTATGGGGCAAGAAAAGCATGAAAATACAGCAGCAGACTGGAAATCCAGCCTCATTATTCCATTCAGTTCTTTGTTTGCCAGTGAAGATTGTCGACAGCTACTTTTAATCTTCAAAAATGGGTGTCTTAAATTAATAATGATGTTGACAAGATCCAATCTAAATGAGTTATTTCACCTCATTACATCTATTCTGAAGTCATTATTGGAGATGAGAATGAGTATCAAGCATTCTGGATATCAAAATTTCATAATGGATTCAATGAACTCTTCAGTGTCAGTCTTGAGAGAGAAAGAGCAGTTAATCCCTATTGAAAAATTAATTTATTTAATGATGATACTACTATTAATATACATAAAATGCACACATTCCAAGTTTAAAGGAATGGCATACACATTCTGTCTTTTTCATGAGTAGATATCAGATAGCTTTATAATTCCAGGACAATTCAGTGTAAGTAAAAAGCAATGTCTAATCCTGCATGTTGTACAGAAAAGGCTGTTTATTCCTATGAATACTGACTAAAGAGACATAAGTACATATCATTAATTATAGAAAAGAGATATAAACATGTTAACATTATGCAATGGGCTAGCCTCCCTTTACAGTAGTTCCACTCAAACTCACCAAGATGAAACACCCACAAATACTGAGTGTTCTGCCGTGATCTGCCAAGTCTGACACTGTAAATGCAAAAAAGATCCAAAAGTATAAACTTCCATATTCTCCACTGCTAAGTACAGCAGTAAGTCTTACTAAATGTAATTTACACAGATGAAGATCACATACCTATGTGTCCATGTGCTTATTAATACTATTTGTATGCCAAAATATAAATGGAGTATGATTTTTATATATATATAAATATATATGTATAAAATGTATGTGTGTATATCTATATATTTATTATTTTACTCAGCTACATTTTCCTGCCATTTTCAAACTTACTGCCTAGATATTTACTAGCAAGATTGTTTCACACTGAACAAAGATAGCCCTTTATTCGTTTTGCTGCTTAGGTTTCTAGCACTGCAAACAGCTATTAGAGAAGGTGTCTAGCAGTGCCAGCAATGTGGTAAGCACTCCCTCAACATAAAGAGAAGGCAGTCCCTGGGTGTAATACACAGTGAAGCTGGGAGGTTAAATTGGTGTTTCTGAAGTACCTGGAGTTCTTTGAATGGAAGATGCTGTAGAAATGAAGGCTAAGGCAAAGTACATTGTGAAGAAAAAATGCCAACAATCAACGCTAGTCAATAACAGACATAATTTATCTATTAGCAACAAACAGAAATTAAATTCATGTTAGATCTGGATCAGTTATTGTTTTAGCCTGAAGTCTTCCATCTAAGCACGATATAGATATAGATATATAGATATATACACCCTTGGATATGAATAAGTAGCCTGGTAGACATGGTCATATAGTCAGTTGCTGTCTGTAGCTTGTTCTTGATCCATGCTTGCTTCTAGCATAAGAATGTGCAATTATCTATAGCCCCTTCCTCTTACTACACTTCATTTTACACAGCCTCACTCTGGGAGTACCTGATTATCAAGCCTTTTCCCTTACCACAGTTCCTTCTAGAGATCATTTTTGCCAATGTATCTATGGCATTTCTTGATGAAACCATGCATGTGTGCATGCTTAAAAGCATCACATTTTCTAGTTTTAGCCTTGAATTTCCCACTTTACCCCAAATATAGCACAATATTAGCTCCCACATATGTAATTTCTAACTGAGTCAGGGTCAGTAACTTGCTCCTGTCAATCTTTTGATCTTAAAAAACCACTTTCCAGGTCTGCAAGATACAGGTAGTACCACCCCTTTCAAAGAGAGGGGTGGCACTCAGCACTTTTAGAAAACAGTCTGTCTCATTAGATTGCTAAACAAAGACTAAATAATCTCAATAATGTTGGGCTCGTTCTTCTCACAGGCTGAATTCAATGTGGCATCAGGAAATGTTTTGCTCTTTTTCTGAACACAAAATAATTAATCAGTAATAGTTTTCATCTTAGGCCGAGTATTCTACAGCAGCAGGATAAACACAGTTTGGCTTAGTTAAGGATGATGCTTAAATGCCCCTTATCATATTTTTTATATGTCTGTATATTTTGAGCAGTCAACATTGTGCTTACCCAATTGCACTGAACTCATAGAATCATAGAATGGTTTGGGTTGGAAAGGACCTTAAGAACATCTAATT
>JBAFWW010028874.1:0-14574 GCA_036873685.1 Agapornis canus
CCCCCCCCCCCACCCCTTTTTAAAAAAAAAAAAAAAAAAAAAAAAAAAAAAAAAAAGAAAAAAACCCACAGCAAGTAAACTGTGTCCTTTCTTCGTCCGTACATGTGTAACATGACGCAATAATCTGAGGGCAAATTCAGTAGTGAGTGTGTATGACAGAATCAAGAGAATAATGGAGGTTAAGGAAAACGCTCTGATTTGATTCGGGAATAAATAGACAAGAAAATAGCTTTGCTAATTTGCCATGAGAAAATGAAGTTAGGAAAGAGCCTTACTGAGGTGTCCGGAGAATAACCAGTGTTACAGAGAGTGTGATTCAGGTACAGTGCTACTCTCCTGGTGATGACAGCTATTAGATTGGAGATCCCTACAGCAGAGGGAAGCTGTGAAATAAATAAGATCGTCTCTCCCACCCAGATTCATGAATTTGGCATGATAAATTCTACATGTAGAATATCCTAGAGGCAAGAAGAAGATCCCAGGAACCAGCCACTTGACAGAACAAAATGGTCTGTTTCTTAAAAGGAATGCAGGTTTATATTTATCCTGAACAGCTGTTTCAGGCAGCAATTTCACCAAGATGGATCTAGTTTATGGAGAGTGATTTAAAGGTTTGACTTCCCACTCAGAGGAGTGGAGTGAAGAATTACGTCTGGAGATGCCTGTGGTGTGTGTTCAGTTAGCAGGTGGAAGGACTGAAGGGCAGGCTGGCTGGACCTGTTCCGGTGCTCTGCAAGCATTTTGCCATGTAACAAACAGGGCCTCACTAAGGGCATCACACTAAAATGGTGCTTCTTTTCCATCTCACCCAGTGTGTCCTGGGATCTTCAGGAGCTGCCTGTCAGCTGCTGGAGCCCAGCACAACTGCCAACTATGCAGATAAGGAAGGAGAGAGAAGGGAACAGCTCTCCACCTCCCTCAGCTGATTCCCAGTGGGGTTGATTCCCAGTCTTGGTTAAGTCAGGAGTACATGGATACTAACTTTTGTTGGATGCCCTTAGAATAAAGTTGTTGGAAAATGGGAAGGACCAGTCCCCTGGCCAGGTAGCACAGAGATGAATGAGCCATAGCTTTTCTCATATGTGATTGGACTGGGATAATTGGCTTCTGCCCCAATTCATGCTCCCTACAGCCAGAGTCCGCAGGTAGTGAACCACACCAACACTGCACAATTAAACTGGTTCCTTCTGCTTTATATGGACTTTGAGGAGAGTAATTTGAAATACAGCATACTACAGTATGAGTTTGCCACTGCCTTTGCTCATTAGTGCACAGTTGTACCAGCTCAGGGGTGGTTTAATACTTACCCGAAAGCAGTGTTGAAAAGTCAGATTTAGTGGCAGAAAATACACTCAAACCATGGCTCAGCCATCTCTGTCCTCCAGAGAAAGCGGTGTGGTTGTGTGCTGGTGGCTGGATTTTGCCCACAGTCATGGCACTAGTTCCAGAGCAGCTTCACTGATTGCAGCATGTCAGTGCAAATGAGATCCGTGTCTGCTGAACAAGTACCATTTTTAATGTGGACTCTTGGTGACGAAGTATATGATTACCACTAGTATTACTCACCTTAGAAAGCAGTCATTTTGCATAAATACCTAATTAGGCAGGTTATCTCTATATACATACATATAATCTAAGACTTCAAAAACTCCTTTATATACTTGCTGGTAAACCTAAAGTGTTGGCAGGCATCTTATTTTCATGTAAAATTTGTTGCTCCTAGTCTGATCTGCTGAAGAGGTAATTACTCAGTAGGGGTTTACAGTTAGATTCTGGAACCAGCAGTTTGGCTGGGGACTAATGCCATCAGCAGATTATTTCTTGCATTTAAAAACAACTGGTGCTTACTGACCCTTACTCTGACTGTTGGTGAGAAGTACAGAATTTGGATTTGTATAAAATATTTAGGAGTCACCTTTTAAACCGCCTTTGTGCTTGGCTGACAATGGCAGCTTTGTCAGAACAGTCAGGCATGTTCGCTTCTATTCTAACAATTGAGACTGATTTGTTTTCCAAAACTATGTCAGCTTTTCAATCTAGTTGTCTCTACTTTGACTGAATCATGCCAAAAGGGAGTGGTAATTGCACTGTATTACTAACTTGCCAGACATGAGGTGGTTTGGGTTTGCTTGTTTGCTTTCCTTACTAAGCCATTTTAGGGTGAGAAGTTGTCAGATCTCTAACTTTCCATTTTCCTCACTCTGTCAGTGTTGTCAAGTTAGCATTTCTGCAAGACAGGTGGGGCTTGGGGACTCCCAGTAGGTCAGCAAGCATTCAGTGGTGAGTTTCAGGGAGGTGTGAGTTGGAGGGATCGCTGGAATTCATGGTGGGTTCCTTTGGAATATGCCTTTTGCAGCAAGAGGCTCTTGCAGGCCAGAGTTAGTATCACAGGCAGATTTCACCAGTGTCTGCAAAGAGTTGCGAGCTGCTGGTTGTGCTTAATGTTCTGCAAGGAATTGGATGTCCTCCTGCATTTTGATGCAGATTCTGCCTGCATTTAAAAATTCAAGCACAGGTGTTGAGCAGCTTTAATGTATCACCCCATAGCTGTTTCTGAAAGCAGTCTCATCCTGATCTTCTCCTGGCAAAGCCAGCAGTAGTTCTGCCAAGATCACAGGGGTTCACAGCTGAAAAGCCTGATGTGGGAGCGAGGAGGTGTGCCATGTATGACTAGATAACTCCTCCATGACTGTTCTTTCTGGCAATTCAGTTGAGGTCCATACTCTGGCTCCTCTCTTAAATTAACAGGAGAATGGAATCTCAAAGGAGAGGCATCAGTTCCCGGTGTTTGACTGTAGTACTGTCTACCTTTGGAAAAGATACAGAGAAACTCTGGGGGCTGCCTTCTTCACTGGAGTGAGGTACAGTTGTGTCGACATGCTCTAGCATGAGAGAATGAAATCCTAAATTGTACACCAACCAGCACCAGGATAAAATGACCAAAGCACTCTTTGCCCCAGTTTCTGAGGAGCAGTGATTGATTTTCACTGAGATTGTGGCTTCCAAATTGTCTAAAGATGTAGATAGCACAACCTGAGGTTTCCTAGGAGGTGAAGGTGTCTGATCTCACTTGCCATCAGCGGAGCTATGGACACTCAAGTGCTCCTGGGAACCTTCCCTGGTTCACTGTTACTGTTACACCAGTTTTTCTTGAATCTGTCCCTCAGCGTTCTTTAATGCTCTCCCGTGCTCTGGGATCAGAATAAATTGATTGGGAGAATGCACTTCCACTTTCCAATGCAATGCAACTTCCTTCACTCCATGGAGAATGCAAACCCAGCTCCTTCAGGTATGTCCCTGCTGCCTGAATAGCTCACTGGCATATTTTACAGGAAATATCTTGAAATGTTTTCTTGACTTGGCCACCAAAAGGGCATTTGAACCACGCATCCTCTTGATTGTAACAGAGTATCAGTGTTGACCGCTTGACCAGTTAAGTTTTAGTAGTGTTCTTCACAGCCCTCCAGTAATATATCAAACACTGTTATGCACATAATGCAGCACTGTGATCTAATTTAAATAATACTTTTTTATTATTTATACTACTCTATGTAATATACATCAACACTTTGCTATATAACCTAAGTGATAACCCTCTTCTTAGTTAACTGCCAAACTTTGAATTTCTGTTTGGTTTATATTGCAGTTAGCACAGTTACCAAGTTGTAATGATGTCTCTTTTCCTTTGAAATGGGATGTGTAAGTCAAACTATACATTTTGTGTGTTTCTGTTTTGAGCTGGAGTTTATAAGGATTTACACACAACATTCGGTGTTCTGTATAAATCTGCATACATTTGTGAATTCATCCGTTAATCCCCTTTTATTTAGAAAGTATTAATTGATGGTGGTTTATTAGGGGGTTTGTTCTTGCATTCTTATTTTTAGTACTGGTTATTCTTGAATTAAGCAGAGACTTGTCAGCTGGGTTGCTTTACCTTTGATCATGTACATGACCTTATAATTCTTCCACAGTTCAGCAAACAAGTACTAGCTTCACTGACCAAAAATAAGTCTCAACCTAATGTGTCTATGGTGCTGTATTTTGCTGGTGTACATTTAAAACCAGAACTGATTTAAAGGTCACTGTTGAGTTGTTCAAATAAGTAGCCTTTCCTGGTTTTGGGAGTTTGGGTTTTGTTTTAGCATTGAAACAAGGTATATTTATCTAAAGCTATATAATGTTTTTTCTACTGTATCACATTTCCTTTTGCAAAGAGGGGGAAATCAACCTGATGTAACATCCTTTCACGGTCGATGGAAGGGAGTTTTGTTTCACTTCTTTATTTTCAGTGGATTTCATTGGGCCTTGGATCAGGCCAGCAGTGATGAGAGCTCATCATCTGAGGGCTTAAGGATAAGTGACAACTCATGCTGGCCCTCAGTGCTAGAAGAGATTTTACTGGATGCTGTAATTCCATGCTGGATTCTGGGATGGCTGATCATCTAGAGATGGGAATCTTTTTCATTTGTTTTTTGTGGCCTGAAATCCCAAGACTTTTCTTTTTGCATTCAGATGACATTGAACTTGAGTACATCTTTCAGTTCCTAGAGCATTGTACGTTTCCTGGGTTCATGTGTGGGACAGCAATTGAAAGTCATACCTGTATCTGATAACCAGTTCCCATGCCTGCATCATTCACACTCACTACTTAAAACTGCCATGATGTAAAATGTCGGGGGGAATGATTTGTGTGTGTATGAAAAGCATTATGGACTTGTACATTTTTTTTATACTCTGATCTGTAATTTCTCAAGTATTTTGTTTTACAGAAAAAAGTGATAAAGCAATCAAAAGACCAAGAGATTTAGTATCAATGCTTGAGGGTCACAGGACCTTAACTGGCCAATAAGTTAATTTAGTACAGAGATAAGCCAATTTTTTTCCTGTACTTGGTATCTGAAACTGCCAATTTCATCAATATTAAAACACGAACTGTGATGGGGAATGAACAGTGATGTTGAGTTGTATTTGTGTTTACCTAATGAGCAGTCCGAAGGCAAGTGCAATCAGCTGATCTTTAGGAAATATGAAAATGTTGATTTAGAGGCATACTTGCATTTTACATTTTCTTGATGTGTAATCATATTGCCAAAGACAAACTATTTCATCAATTATTATTGTAAATAACACTTTCCCAAAACCTACCATAAAGTTTCTGTGATGTATTGTCTTCCAGTTGCAATAAAAATTACTGAGTTGCATCAATTGAACTATTGCAGTTGTGTGAATATTCAGAATATGCCCAGATATTAAGGAAAGGAGGAACAACAGTGAGGTTCTTTTTAATAAGTGAATTCCTTCACTATTAAACAGCTCTAGCCCCTGTAGGATGTTACCTGCGTTTTCACTGCACTAGGTACCAACCCATGTTAATTTGCTGCCGTGTGCAAATGGCTACATGTACTAAATGGGTGTTAGGTTAGGGCACAATCTTCCTTTCTCAGCAGTTCTGCAGCTTGGAAACAAAGCTGATTTCACTGGGAATTGTGTGCTTTTAAAAAGTCAGCAACAACCAGGAGATGCAGTAATAAACACATCCAGCACATAGAACCTCCTGAAAAACACCACCTTCTAACCTTCGAATGAACCCTCCCAGGCTTTATTCTGGTTTCTGCAACACTAGGACTCTTTAATTCTTTTGCCACATTAGTCCTTTACCTTGTGGCACAAACAGACTGTTTGCAGCAGGAAATCTGTTGGGCCAAAAGACTCCAAGGTGGTTGCCTCAATCACCCAAATCTAACCACCCAGAGGTATCCTGTGCTTCAAATACTTGGAGCCCCCTGGTCACCTTGAGCTGCTGCAGGAATCAGTAATGCTATTTGCTTGCTGCTGCTAAAAACTAGCCTGTTCGGTGCCACTCCACATAGATCCAGCAGTCCAACATAAGTCCAGAGTTGAAGAACACAGTGTGAAAGTCTCTCTTCAGAGAGTTAAACTGTGTAGTAAAATCTTATAAATCAAATCATTCAACAAAGGCTGTTGTTTGAAAGTGTCCCATGAACACAGCCCTGTGCATTCGTAGGTTAAACTTCTTTTAAAAGGATGGAGAAGGAAAAAAGCTCTCCCGGTCTTTGGTCAAACAAAAATGTTTCTCATATGTGGGCTGAGATGCTGCTGAAGCAGGAGGGTGGTTCTCAGCTGTGTAATGAGAATGCAGCTGAAGCTGGAACTCCATCTGTCCCGGAGCTATAGAAGTGTTCCCCTCACTTGTCTCCTGAGCAGTTGGTATGGGAGATGACCATAGCAGGCGTCTGAGGGACAGCATGGATATAAACAGGTCTGGGGAGGGAGGGTGGCAGAAGAAACAAACGTGCAAGATGTACACAACAGAGCAGAAAGCAGCTCAGCCCCATATCTGACCAGCCAATTTATACTTCAGTGTATTGCCTGGAAAGGTTTCACTTGTAACCTCACCTCTGTGCCCGCTGCTGCAGCAATGGGACAGAGAAGAGAAAAAAAAACTACCTCAGCCACTGAGATGAGAGGAGACTGACGAGAAGGAAGAAACACTTAACTGTGCTCTGGACTGTTTCTGTAATGGATCTTCCCCTCCCATCTACCACCAGTTAAGCAAGTATGACGCAGCATGGCCTATGGATGGATCTGTAGCGACGTGTAGTGGAGCAAGGAGACACACGGCCTCCACAGCTTGCCAAGAGACTGGTCTAGGACATCATGTGAGGGCCTCAAACTGTTTAAATCAGGCACACTGTTTGAGATGTGGTGAAGCCCAGTTGTGCTGAGGGCTTTTTGTGCAACCTTGCTATTTGCCTCCTATGGGCAAAACAGTCTCAAGCTGCAAATTTTACTTCATTGCCAATTAACACTGAAGTCTGATCACTCATTTGGGTATTTATAAAGGATGCAAACAACCGACCACTTACATAAACACCTGTCCTACCTCCAGCCCCAACAGCCTTATTTCCATCATGGGTTATGCTCAGCCTGGTGGTAGGGTTCCTGCCCCTCCTCACTGTGTAGACATGGATGTGGTTGTGTCGGTGTGCGGTTGTGTCAGTGTGTAACAGCCCATGGATAGGATTAGGAGCTTTTACACTGCAAATTTTGGCTACAGAAGTCCAAACAGCCCAGGTAGCACTAACAGGGTGCTGCCTACTGAGATGCAGAGCTACCACACATCCTCATCCAGGCACCCCTGCAGTCTCCCTGGCTGAAGTTCAGCAGCCACATGGCCAGAGGTGTGAAGCTTCAGGAACCCAAATAAGCAACAGGACAGACCTCAGCTGGTCAGGGCCCTCCAGGGAAACCTTGGCTCCTCGGGGTCACCCAGCTTGCTTGCAGGAACAGGTACCTGATGGGTGTCTTGCACTACACAAAACAGGCAAGTCTGTATGGCCCCCATGTTAAATTCCTTTCTTTACACAACAACATATGTTACTACAGACTCCACTGTAAAGGGGCTGAATTTTACCCTTCTGCTTATGTATGCACACAGCCTAGTGAAGTTGGCCTGAAAAGAAAGAAGCGCATGTAAGTAATGACAAAAAGCTTTGTTCTATGAACCCCAGATCCTGTATTAGGCCAGGAATTGAAATAACAATGGTTTCTGTGACCTCTGCTTCTTAAAGAAGTATTAGAAAGGAATAGACCTTCCTCTTCAACCCAGCATGATGCTTTGACTGGCCACGTTCAGCCCACATAAAATAATTAAAGCGTTTTTAAACTTCATTGTGAAATAGGGATGATTAACAATGGTGAGAAACTGCAGAAAATACTGCACAGCAAACATCTGTCAGAGTAACAAACACACTCTGCTTTTCATCTTACTCTGTTTGACATAAGTTTGATTGCCTATAAATCTGCAGGTTTTGTTTATATTCCTATTTGTGTTAGAATTGGTGCCGCTCTGTGTTTGATCAGCAGTGCTGCTATTCACTGTGGTGTAAGAAATCAAATAATGAGTGTGTATGTACAGCAATCTGAGCATTACAGCAGAGGAGGCTGTAAACACAACATTTTAAAGTCTCCGCTGATCATCATAAGCAATGTTCTCTCCAGGCCTTTAAGGACAATCAGTTTCTGGAGGCTTTTCCCAAATAACTGTCATGGAAAACAACAGCATCTGTTTGGTAGCTTGGTCCTGAAAAGCAGCATCTTCCTGCTAGTGAGACACAATTTCTCCTTGCCTGTCTGTTTCCAGACAGTTAGGCAATGCACCATTACAGTGATGACAGTTTCCTCCCCCTGTGTTTTTAAAGGAATGTTAGTCCATCCTACAGCAAAGAGGAGGGAGGCACCTTTGTTAGGTGCCCCTTAGGAATCAGAAGCTGTGCGTTAGGGACACCCTGTAACTCAGCTGCATGTTGCGGGATGACACAGCAGATTCCTCCTGAGCCAACATTTCCATAGGTACACACCTGGCTTATTGGCAAAACGTAACAGAAGAAGTAGGAAGAGTTAGGATGACAGCAGAGAGCTTGGTGACATGGCTGTTCTGCCTTCAATTAGGACAGGCAAACAGCCTGTTAAAATAATACAACCTCATTCCTTTGCAGCTTTGTTTTCACGTCTCTAAAGCAGGGATCAGTCTGTGATGCAGGGACCTGATTTTAATCATCAGCTTACATAATCTCTGCAATCATAGTAAAGAGCAGCACTGTTCAGTGATTTTAAAAATAGCTTTATTCTGCTATCAGCATGCTAATTAATAACTTGCTTATTCCACCCTGGTTCATTCACCATCTCAGTTCCAGAAGCCACGCTACCCGGGGTGTAATCAAATACAACTGGCTTTGTGTATTACAGTACTGTAAGAAGCAGATCATCAATCAGGAGGAGAGACCCTGCGCCTGTTCCTGATGGCCACTGCCTGCTACCTCCTCTTGGCGCAGCAGTGGGAAGGAGATGTGCCTGCAGCAGATGTAGCTGGTGATCCACCATGCAGCTAAAGCAATGGATTTGGGGAATACTGCCCAAAAGCCTGCAAACAGCATTCAGTCAGCCATTTTGAACTGTTGAGCTTTGCAACAAGGTAGGGAGGGAGGGAGGGAAGGCAAAGGAAAGTTTCTGCTGGCTGCCAAGGAGCAGAAGGTGGTAGCACTGGGGTTACTGGTGGTGCCCAAGGCATCAGGAGCCATGGGGAAAGAACTGGGGGAGAAGCCCTGTCAGAAGCAAGTGCTCTGCATCTGCTGTAGGAAGCCAACCTGGCTTTATCTCTGCCAGCCCTTCTGTTTCTGAGGAACTTCTCCCTCACCACTTCCTAAAGCATTTTGCCTGCTCTGAAGCATCAGGGCTGCCTGTTCTGTGCCACCACTGCTACCACCCTGGCATTGTGGCTGCTCCTAACCACCTAGGGCCCAGCTGCCTCATGTGGCTTCCTCACCTGGCTGCCAAAGCTAAATGCTACTAAAACTGCTTGGAGGGCCTTCCTGAACCTCAGTCAGGCTCAACCCCGCTACCTCCAGTGTGTGGAGTGATCAGTGCTGATCAGTGCTGATGTGAGTGAGCACAAAATCACAGCTTGGAATTGTTCCTCCTGTTGAATGACTGGAGGAGACTCATCCACCATGTCCTGGGGACCATGTCGGGATGTGTCTCTGCTGCTGAGAAACCACATTTCTATTCTCTTTTCTGTTTCCTCACTATCCTGTTTTGCTTCATCTGGGCAACTGAACCATATCCTAGGTGGTAGCAGGCTGGCTGCCTCCAACAGGAAATCTGGGTGCTAAGAACCCTCTGCCTCTTCCTATCTCTGTTTTTACAGCTATTTACAAACAGAGCCCTCTGACTTAAACCCCCCCACGTCTGACCTCTTGGACAGACCTCACCTTTCACAGGGGTTGTGTTTGCTTTAGTAAGCTGGAGTGCAAGCAAATGTGAAAACTGCTTGAATTTGGTGAGCAAGGGGACTGCTTGAATTTGAGCAAGCAATTGCTTGGGCACTTTGTGCTCACACACACACAGTAGCTGTTTGCTTGCCCTGCTGCTTTACTACTCCCTTCAAATGAGGCTGCAGTAAAACTAATAGCCTGTGACAGCGTATCTAACTGGAAGCAAATCAGTCACCTCCATGGCGCTGGTAAGATCATCTCCATCGACAGTGGTGTCTACAGAAACTGAAGGGATCATGCAGGGGACCCTGGTGTGTAGGACAAGTCACTGCCAGAGAAGTAAGGACTGGGCAAGGCCAAGTAGCCATGAGTAGCTGAGGTCTGAAGCCTACATTGGGTGTCCTGGTTTAGGGTTAAGCAACAACGGTAAAAGAAAAGGATTACTTATTTCCAAGCGTTGGGAGGTTTCTTTTCCTGTTTGTTTTAAGCAATTCATCTTAAAAGAGCCATGTAATAACTTGTGCCTGGCTGTGTTTGCAAGGTGGAATTATCATTTCTGGTTCAGGGTTGAGGGGCAGAAGAAAAGATTATTTGCCCAAAGGCAGGTAAAGCTTGTCTCCCTTCAAGTGCCTCCAGTTGTTTATCCATGCATACTGTAAACACTACTAAAATACATGAGAGCTCACTATGAGAACAACTGTCTGATGCATATAAAAAGACAAACATATTTGATTCTAGAAAAAAGACATGTTACTATAAAATACAGACTTTGAGACAAAAAGAGAAGCTGAAAGTGGCTGACAAAGGAAGGGATGGGCCGCAAGAAGGATTAGTCACAGAATCCTAAGGGTTGAAAGGGACCTCGAAAGATCATCTGGTCCAACCCCCCTGAGAGAGCAGGGTAACCTAGAGTACATCACACAGGAACTTGCCCAGGCAGGCCTTGAATATCTCCAATGTAGGAGACTCCACAACCCCCCTGGGCAACCTGTTCCAGTGCTCTGTCACTCTCACAGTAAAGAAGTTCCTCCTGATGTTCATATGGAACCTCCTATGCTCCAGTTTACACCCAATGCCCCTTGTCCTATCACTGGACATCACTGGAAAGAACCTAGCTCCATCAAAAGAACCTAGCTCCATCAAATTATCATTATGTGATTGCCCTCTTCAATAGGCAACAGTTATTAGCTACCCCCAGTGTCAGGATACTTGACAGTACTAACTTTTTGCCCTTACCTAATGGAGTACCTGTTTTTAAATGTTTCTGAATAGTAAAATAGATAATATCTGAACCTGCAAAATTTTGATTCCTTTTTATGTACACTTTTCCATCATTTTCATACTACTACTTAAAGTTTATAACCAAGCGCCCACCCTGCAGAGTTGAAGAATAGCTTCATTATGAATAAAAACATGATACAACAGTCTCCTTAGCAAGCAAAAGCTTCTCTGTCACTTCTTTTGTTAGGCATATGCCTGAATACATGTTTCTTTAAGACACTCTAAACACATAAGCTAGGAAATTAGAGATTTTGCTGAAGCAGCTGTCATCTAGCAATGAGTAGTACACGGTGCCTCCCTCACTACCATTACACATAACAGAAGTTCAGCTTTAGCTAGAACTAAGGATCTGGTTTTGCTTCCTACTGCCCTCCTCTGTGCCTGCAGGTGGCAGCATCAAAAGGCTAATAATTCAGCACTTCTAATTAAGCAGAACATCAGTTCCTTCCTAAAAATAAATTTGATTAGCAATTTAAAAATGAATAGTTTATCTAAATGGTCCTCAAAGGATATAGGGTTCAAGGGCATAATGTCCCAATTATTTTGTTGGAATCATGCAAAATAGGTATTCAATAATAGGTTTTGAATAATAAATGCAAGATATTATGTTCTAGATAGACTTTCTTAAAAATATTCATAAAGCAAAATTTAAAAACTTAGTATTCTCTTGTATTTATTATGTCTGTTCATATCCTGTTCCATGTTAGCAAGCAGAGGGCATCACCTATTCATTTTAATGTATCTCTGTAACAACTCTGTGTAATGTAAATGTTGCTTTATCACTTCAAGAACTTCAACTGGAGCATAACTGGCAAATTTTACATGGAAGGAAATTTGATACAAAATTTGGGAAATCAGACACCAGTCTCAGAATAGATGCATAATAATAAAACAGAGATCTGAGAGCAAATGATGGGGTGATGCAAGCAAACACACATACAGTTACTTATTTTTTTCTGTTTTGAAGTGAATACATCAAGAGTGAGCAGGAAAGTGGCAACAGAAAACAGCTTTAGCACTTATGGTTTTATTTTTTTTTTTTGTGAATATGGAAAATACTTCTTCCCCTCAAAATCCCTTTCCTACAGTAGACCACACTTGAGTATGGGCTTGCAACAGGATTTTGAAATTACGTTAAATTGTAGCAGTTTATTATTCTCTTTTTTTGTTTTTCTGTGAAATTAAGTAATTTTACAGATATTTATATATAAACCTAGAAGGCAAGAGCAAAACATTAGAATATATATAAAAAAAGTAATCATGGACCAACAAAGACAACATTCAAATGGCTTCATAATGGTCAGATTAGGATCTTCTTACTTACCGGCAAACCACATAATTCTCAAGAAATCCAGTAAGATGAAAGTTTCTGGGAACTGGGAGATTTTAAGGTGAAAGATACCATTTATATTTGCTGTTTCCTACTTGTCAGTTTACAAATATTGTAGGAAAGTGAATTTTGAACTGAATGTACAGGCTTTTCTCTGACATGGTCGAGAAATATGACCATATAGTACTGATATGACCCAAATGTCAGAGGCTGCTGTCAAATGGTACATTATCCATTTTGGAAATGTACTTTGACAAAAGTATTTGGTATGCAAGAAAAGCTTACTGGTTTAAGCATTTTAGACTGAGATCTGATCTAGCTTTAGAATCAGCAAGAGAGATTCATTATATGGTACTGGGAAAGTTGCATAACTTGCATCATTTTTTTCAATATTTATTAATGTAATAGTAAACAAACCTGGAATTATCACCCACTATTAAAATCACATGCAATTCCCTTTAAAGAGACTGCCTCTTCAATCCCTTCAAGCTTTACTACCATAATTCATCCTGGCTTTTACTCAAGCTAAAATTTATGGAAATATTTGGTTATAAATGTTTATAAATGTTCCCAAAGAACAATGATCTACAAAAATGACATTTTCCCTCTGCTAAAAGATGTTGATTCATTTAGAACTCCAAAGCTTTGAAACAAGGACTTTAATTTCATCAGTTAAATTCTGTACTAATGTTCTCTGTGTAAAATGATCTATGTGTAGGTTGTCTGGGCTTCAAACTTCTTACATAATTTACCTATGCCATATGCTTCTATAAAAAATAATGTACATAAATAGAAGTATTTAGCTTAATATCACAGAAGAGTTCGTTGTTGCTGTGTTTTCACATTTCCCACAGATCCCTCTGAAGACAAAAATGAGTGAACACAAACAACCCCACAGAGTGATGAGGAATGCTCTAGCCAAAACTCTTCCCAAGATAGTCTTTCCCAGCTACCCCCTCTGAGGGAATAGCTAAGTACTGCAAAATTGTGATACTAGCAGTTTGTGAACATCGCATTTGCCACCACACTGATAAAATGCCACATTTAAGAAGAAAATATTCTTGTGTCAGAATTCTTGGGCTTTTTTTTTTAGTTTGGGAATTGTTTTGTTTTGTTTCTTTTCCTTTTCCCAAATCAAGAGATGCACACAAAGAAGTCAGCAGTAGAAAGAATGCTATTGAAATCAAAGTCAAACACTCAAGCTCAAGCTCTCATAGACAGCACAAAATTAAATACTCTACATTCCTCAGATGGATTATAATGTACTCCTTAACTACAAGATCACATACACTATGCCTTAAAAATTTCAACTTTTCTAGGACAATAAATAGATTGATTGCCCACAGTCAAAACACAGTAATGAAGGAAGCTGTTCACTGTAGAAACTCTGACTTGTTAAAGAAACGGAAACTATACAATATATAATAAATGAAATACAGTTTTGCAGACAAGAAAAAAGGATGGCTTTCTGGCTCACTATGTTGAATTCTATTCTATGGAAACAGTTTTTCTCAGCAAGATTTCAGTGAATGAGAACAGAAACTAATGCTACACGGTCTTTTTTTAATTTATTACCTTATTTAGTGGTGTTATCCTGTTAGCAGAAATGTTTATTTCTTACAAATCAAATAGGAATGAATACAATTTGTTAATGAATAAAACCTTACGTAACACTTTAGGACTCTAAGCAGAAAATGTTACCCAATTTTGGAGACCTTATGCTCTCAGAAACTCTGTTTCCTTTCTACAAATTGGGGTTAATTCCACCCTTCACCAAGGACATTAATGAAGATTAATTATCATTTGCGAAAACCATATTATAGTGATGTGCACTACCAAAGAACTACTGAAGAAATTAATCATTTCTTCTTTAGAGCACAAACCAGATTGCAGTAAATAATATATGGAGCAATGCAATGAATGATGATAAGACAAAATCTTGAAAGCCTGCTTACTAGCCAAGCAACATTTACTTTGTGTACTTAATAAGAGGGCGACCCTGTAATTAAAGATTGCTGCAATACAAATGCAAAAATGAAAAGGTACAAACTAAGAGTGGAGGGATAACTGTGATCCCTCACACCCCCCCCCCCCCAAATTCTTAAAATTGTTTTTTTTGTTTACTTAGTCGAGCTTTTTTTTTTTTCTTTAATACACCTTTTATTT
>JBAFWW010028874.1:14584-31672 GCA_036873685.1 Agapornis canus
GAAAACTTTGTCCCCCCCCCCCCCCCCCCCCCCCCAACTTCATAATAATGTTATTTTATGTAGCTTAAGTAGAGCTATTTTATGTAGCTTAAGTACAGCTATAATTATTATGGTATAATGCTATTTTTATTTTAACAGATTGAAGTTTCTGAAGCATTTTGAGATCCAATAATGGAAGATGCAATGAAATATCTAACTACAATGTTAAAAAGCCATATTGTCTCCAAAGAAAGAGATAGAACAGTGGCTAATTCACTCTGTCAGACTTGAGATCAGAGCCAATCAAGACCACTTCTATGTTGATAAGTGATAAATATCAGTTACTGTCCATGAGTGACAGTACTGCAGAGCAGAAAATATGCCAACTTGATTTTTTTTGTTTCAACAGACTCCAGGAGAGAGTATAAACTATATTTAAATTAGAATATAAGAATATACATATAATTAGTGCAGCATTTTTTATTAAGTATTTTTAATTACTTAAGTAGAAAGCTGCATCTTATTCCAGTTGTAGGGATCACATTTTTTTCCTGCACTCCTGCTGCTACAGACATAATATGTTACCTGGTGATCCTCACCAATTGCAAGCCAGTAGTACTTAGCAACACACAGTGTAGTTAAAAACATATTTAAATAATCTTCAGGAAATGCAAGTTTCAACTCATGCTCAAATTTTAAGGTTTCTAATAATAGAGTACTTGAGCTGTGTAAATCTTAGAAATCTAATTAGACAATGTTAAGTTCTCTCTAGCTGAAGTCACAGATGTTTCATACTGGGAAAATCAGAAAGCCCCAGGGTTTGTTTGGTCTAGTACAGTGTCAAATTTTCATGGATAATTTAATAGCTAATAACTCTAATTCTTTCCCATAAACCAAGAGATGATAAATAATGATTGCTCTAAAGCCATAAAATTAACCCTACAGGCTAAAAAAAAAAAAAATAATAAAATATTCAGGAAATGTTGAGGAGATTAATTTCTGGTACTTAATGTTTCTTTATTACTAATTGCTCCTGAGTTGTATGTATCTCATAATCTTAGAGAACAGGCAAATAAACCCACTGAATTTTTGCAATTCAGAAATAAATACATACCAAGGATGCTGCATGTATCCCTTCTCTGTTACACACACATCCATTACATTTCAGTGAAACACCAATTAGACTTCAGTGAAATAAAGTTTTTTCATCAATTTCTTGTATCAGCAGTTTATGGTAACATCTTCCTCCAAAAAAATTATAGTTTCTATCTAGGAAAGTGAGATTTTCTGCTTTCAAAGTTGTTTTTTTATTTTTTTTTCTTTTTAAAGATCTTTTTCCTGCTTTGCAAAATTATAAATAAAATATAGTAATTCTTATTGCTTTAAAAAGAACTAGACAAACAAAGGTAATTATTGAGTTTGTGTTCAAGAGTCTGCATTCTGTGAGGAGATATATTGATTTCTTTCTGGAACACATCACATTAACATTTAGCTGTTTTTAATAAGGCTAACAGCAGGTTGAAGCTTATTTGTTTTCATAAAAACATTAGCATATGTGGAATGAATTGGGTACACCAGGTGCACAGTGCTCTATTTCAAAGCTTTCCCAGATTATTTTAGAGAAGCCACTCCATAAATAAGACAGGTTTGCAAATAATAATCCATTTTCTGTTTCACTAGACTAGTTGGTAGCTGTTTTTCTCTCCTATTCTTTTTAACACAGAGATTTCTTTAGTTTTAAGAAGAATGGGAAGAGCGCCTGCAATATATAAAAAATGGGAATAATGCCTAAAAGTCAAAACTCAGCAAAATTCAGAAAACAAATAAATTCTATAGACATGCTACAGTATTTGGGAATAGCAGTTTATCTAATCAAAAGTTATGTGCAAAACTGTGACGAGACTTATGCTACTGCTGGAAAAAAAATGTACAGAAAATACAAAAAAAGAAAAAAAGGTTTGGTATTATAGAATATCAATACTATTTTTGTATTAAATGCATGTGTACATTATTTACCTATGGAACTCTTTTGCACAAGCCAGTCAGCTAATTTCCTAATTATACCTGTGTTTTCTGATCTCATTTGAGAATGCAAAATGTAACACTATCCAACCACTGTATTAACAAAGCAACAAAGAAAGGTTCCTCCATTTTTTTTTTGTATTTTTTTTCCCTTTAAAGGTGGGTGTTGTTTTGGACTTGTCAGTATAAATGATTTTGAGATATTTAAAAGCCAGAAAAGTTTTCTTCTTTTGATTCCAGTATTTTCTTTTTTCCCCAATAGTAGTAAGTTTGCTAATCTGAGTTTCCTAGGACCTGACCAAAAAAAACTTACGCATACAGATATATATATGTAAAATGATGGAATTTATAGCCTTGGGAAAACGCTATGTTCAATTGCTGTATGATACACTAATATAAATCTTGTCCAAGAATGCAAAAAGTAACCAAAATATTACTTTGGGCTTGCCTTGACAATGCTCACAAATGAAGATGGGGGAACAAACAAGAATGGGAAGACTCTTCATTAGGTTGGTACATGTATTCTCAAATGCTGAATTAACCTGTAAGATTCAGAGCAAAGAACTGTGGTGCTCCCAAAGAAGTCTGAAATTCAGTTGCCAAGTACATATACTCTGGTGGAAAAAATGAAAACTTCGATCTTGTCTTTTTCTTTCTGAATATTCTGCATTTATTCTGAGAGTAATGAATTTTCTAATACTTGTTCAAGTACAGTAACATTTCATATATAATTTAATTTACTTTTTTTTTTTTTGTTTTTCTGACAATGAGGAGGGATTTCTCTAACAACACGCCTAGGAATATTAAACAAGTACTCAGACTATAAATACTTTTGCAGTAGTATCAAACACTATTCTTTCCTCTTCTCTACACATCTTTTTGGAAAGAACAATGGAATTACTGGCATGCAGTGAAATTAAATCCAATTGCAAGTCACACTTCTACAAGACTAAGAAACAGTCTACAGGATAATTTTTGATAACCTGTGCCCATGTTCTTGTTATGCCTTCTAAATGCTAGCTCAGCCTCAAAATCAGCTGGCTTGTTCTATGAACTCTAAACCTTTACATTATTTTCTAATTTAATCTATCTTGGATAGATTCAATTCTTCTTACACTGGTCTCCATAAGCCTGCAGATACATAAATAATTTACTGGTTTAACAACAGATGACAGATCAGTTGACCTGTGGGAACTGTGCAAAGCAGATGAGAAGCAAATGTTAATTTAGATGGCAACTAAGGGACAGCAAAATACATTTTATTTCTTGCATTACTTCTGTTTAAGATTATGCACTCAGACAATATGTCTGTCCTAGTAGCTTAGTAACTCCCTTTCTGCCAAGAAAGCTCTCATTGCAATCACTTTTTTACTGGTTTTCTCTCTTACACAGACCATGGCAGTTTACATCTTTGAAAGTGTGGTAGAGGTAAATATCCTAACCTGCTAGTATTTGTCTCCCTAATTCCAGTTGACACTGATTTAAAAAAAAAAAAAAAAAAAAAAAAAAAAAAAAAAAGAAAAAAGAAAGAAAGAAAAAGAAAAATAGATTTTGTGAGAAAACTGAAAAAGCAATAGAAAGACAGGAGCTTTTAAACTTAGATGTACTTACTAATCAATATACAAAGTGTAACAAGTCTCACTCTAAACTGAACCACAAAGTTAATTACATATCTAATGTTTTCCCTGGAAATACTCATTACACTGGCATAATCTGCAGGGTTTTTTTCTTTTTTTTTTTTTCTTTTAAGGAACGGACTTCTGAAAAATATATACATTGCCCTTATTGGCTTTCCGGGATCCCAGAAGAGCTACCTCCAGCTGGCTACTCCCCATCCTTCCTGCTTTGGCTTACAAGTTCTAATCAGGAAATTATCCCCAAACCAGAGCAGATTTTACTTACAAGTATTTAAAAATCTAATACAGTTGATACACCAAACAGTTATTTTTAGTGCTTGCATTCATTTATGTTCTTTTTATTTCTCAGATTTGAAAGTATCAGCTGCATCTGATGTGGTGAACCCTTCAAATTCTGCTTGCATATACAGCACACTGCCAAACTGTGGTCTTAAAATACTTTTTGTCACATTGAGGTGGTATAAAGAGCTCCTAGTAAGTTCCGTATCTATGTATTTTATACAGAAAAATCATGATACATTTATATGAAAATTATGATTATCAAGAATTAATCTTCCCCCACATTTACCCTGAGTATCTCAGAGCCCTGGTTTCTGTGATGTGTGGGAGTCTACTCACCCCCTTCCACTGCCCACTGGGGTGGGTAGGATGTTACCCCTCTCTCCAGAAGGACTGGAGAGACTGGATACACTGAAGGTTTAATGACCTAGAACTTGTCTTGGAAAATGACTCCAGAAAGCATGCTGGGTGTATGGACACCCTCAATTTTCTTTGTTGCAGGTATGAAGATTACATACAAGCCAAACTTAAAAGTAATTAGGAAATATATTTCATAAGCAATTTTATAATTAAAAAATCCCACAATAATTATTGCTTTAAAACATTTTTTCCAAATATGTATTCTTGTTAACAGTTAAAGGAAGTTATTCATCTAGCCTGACAATTCTGGGGCTTTGTTCAAAACCCCTACATTAATTAAATCTAGTTTGGCATCATCAGATTATCAGGTGCTATATTATAAAGTGAGTGGAAATTAAATTTTGAATTATCAGTATCTACAGCTTAGTCTCTTGTTTTTTCATGAGCCTTCAGAAAGCCTGATAGCTTTGCAAAGTGTTAACTGCCCTTTGCTCACTCCATGTATCTCTCTCTGGCTTGGAGAACTTCAGCAGCCACACACACAAAGACCACTTCTGTAAGAAGAAAATCCCAATCACAGAATCACTAGGTTGGAAGGGACCTCCAAGATCATCAAGTCCAACCCATAATCAAACTGAGCTTGGGTTAGGGTGCTATTCCAGACAAAGGTGCAGTCTTGAACTTCTTTTGTCATACCTTTTTCCAGCAACAGCAAACAGAAGTATTTGGCTGGCTCCATCTAGAATTTACCTCTTCCCCATATCAACTCTATTAAAAACAAAACAGCATGCATAGGCACATGCACATCTAATAATATTTTTTTGCTCAATTATAGTTTTATTTTAAAGTTATACATTTTATGGATTGCTTTAAGCTTTTCTGAGCATAATAATTATTTTTTGTTGTTGTAAACCATTATTCTACAAGTCTATGAAAGCAGTTGCCTGTGTTTTCTATCAAAATCATGTACACTTTACAGGATTTGGAACTGCAGAAATAGGGTGTGAAGGAGGAAGAAGTAGGACTGTAGCCACTCAGCAGGTTCAATCCCTACATAGATTTTCATCCTTGCTCTCAGTGCTTGCTGATTCTTTTTACTCAGTTTCTCTGGAATGTAAAGCCCATAAACACAAACTCTTATTTTCATCCTGATTAAGGAAGATCTATAGTCCAGCTCTTTCTTTGCTCTCATGAATCTTAAGACACTTGTGACAATTTCTGAGAAGAAACTTTCTAACTTAATAACCCTGTCTAAGCAGAAAGGTGGATAAGACTAGACTGCTCTCATTTTAGTTCACTCCTTTTCTCCACAACTTTTTCATCCCATTTCTCCCTGTGGAAAAGCTCCCAGCCCTGTCAGCCACTGGCCTAGGTCCACTCCCTGGGGTTCAGATACCTCCTCCAGGAGCCAGACAGTTGAAACCCTCTGTAATCTGGTCCCAGTCTGCTTCAATTACTTTAAACCTGTTAGATTGTGAAATTCTTGAACACTATGTAACTGCTGAATCTCTGTCTGTGTTAGATATACTGGATAGGCAGAGCAAGAGAAAGCTGGCTATTCTTTTTCTTACCTAAACAATGTTATCAGCAATGCCATGTCCAAAGTAGTCTGTATTTTTTAAGTTTCAACATATACTTAAATACTTAAAATATCTATGTTCACATTTTAAGTACTGAAATGATTTTCAATTCCCTTATTACATCTTTCATTCATTTTGTAAACTGTTCTTTTTAAAGTAGTAGTGAAAACAGAAGTCAAAGAAAACAAACATTGGCTTCTCAATATAATAACAAAAAGAACTTCACTATTCAAAAATCACCACTGATAACACAGTGTATAGTTCATTAACAATACAACTGAAGTGTAATTTTGAACAGGAAAATCAAAACTCTATAAAAGAGATCTAATTACCTCAGAAAAAAAAAATCATTTATGTATATATTTTTGCTATGACAAAAAATAGGCAAGTTGTCTCTTTGTATCTTGTTATGTACCTGCTTATCTAAACATACAGAACTCAAGAGAAGAGTAAGACATTTGGTCTCTCAAAGCATGTTTTGTCAAAATCAAAAATATTACTTGGTGGCTATGAAATTTATATTGATAGAAAAGTTAAAAAATAATGACCTAGAAAACATAACCTGAAATGCCAAACTTCTATTCTATTTTTGCTGAATATACTTTAAAGCTTTGACTTTAAAAAGCAAGTAAACATGGCTATAAATCACACTCTTATAACATAAGTTAACCCAATTATGGCTTGTAAATAAACAGACAGAAGTAATCTCTTAATAGGAAACTGTGGGTATTTTTATGTACTTATGAAAAATGAGTAGGCTTAAAAATTAGCTTTTGCCTAAAACTTAGAACAGTGTTTAGATGCTTTACCAGTAAATAGGTACGTACAAATAGAGATAAATGAATATTCCCTTTTTAACTAAAGTGTTAATTACTTTACCTCTGATAATATAAATATGAGTTTTGCATTTGCACCTGGTGATACAAATAGTTGTTCATTGAATTTAAATATATTTGTCTGATAAGAGGATGTTAACATTGCTATTATCATTTGTTCTAGCCAAGACCTCCAAATATAATGCCTTATGCAGCCTGATTGATTATTCTTGTCCACAATAACATTTACACTTACTTATAAAGGAATACTGTATTAGAAATATTTAACTACGGCCTGAAAAATTCATTTTGAACCTAAGAAAGTTATTTCATGATAATATCTAAATGTGATAATATTGAAATGTCTTCAATGGCATAAGCCTAATGCACAGTGCCTGTCTGCGTAAGTTGTCCTCTGTTGACTGGCCCCAAGTTGGAAAGGACTTCTGTTGCTAACAGCTAATAAGCTCTGCTTTTGTATCATGTGCTCCAGGTCCATGCTTTTCAAGGGTTCATAAATCTGTGGATTTCTGAAGCTTATTAAATTTTTTTATTAAATTCAGCTAATTTCAGAACTGTATAACGATACGGTTCTCTTTTTGCAGTCTAAAGGTATGCTGCTTGCTCTTTTCTTTTCTTTTTTAGATTTACAGAATTCTTCTATAAGCAATATGTGAAAATCATGGTGCATATTTTCTCACAGTATTCTGTGGTCTATGCCACGCTGGTGTTATTTATTGACTGGGATTATTTGGAGTGTCCCAAATCAGGGTAAAGATGTATTACAAGGATGTCTGGTGATTGCACTATAAACTGTTATAATAAAAGTTAAAGCAAAATGCACAGAAAAAGGTTTAGATACAAACAGATATTGAGGAAACCTAATACACAAGTTTTCCTCCATGGGGAAGGAAACACATCTGCTGTTGTATTGTAAGAAAAGATTTAATTCAGAACAAGTGAAATCATACTGTCATTTGCAGAAAAAGCAAGAAGTAATCATAGAATCATAGAATACTTAGGGTTGGAAAGAACCTTAATATTTTTAACAGTGTCACTGACAGTGCAGATAGCTGCTTAATTCAAACAGAACACTGCTCTGTGAATGTCACAGGCATTCTTCTGGCAGCTGAGAGATATAAATGCAACTGATATACAGAATGGCCAGCTATTTTGTATTTCTGTATTGCAATAACCAAGTATGGTGAGCACTTTGTTTCGGGCCAAAATTTAGATAAAAGATGCTTTGAATTCTACATGAGAGATCAAATACACCCGTAACACCCAAGCTAAGGAAAGGTGTGAATTCCCACTGTCCTTCAGCAGCACAGGAAGGGCTATTGCCTCTCTGAACTGCATACAGCTCAACGAGGGAGAGTGCCTTGGCTAGATTTGGGAACCCTGTTCTACCTCCCCTAGGATGTCTATAGTCAGTGGAAAAGGAAGGGAAAGGTTCATGACTCTTCATCTGCAGTATTACATGCGCACTATGGGAAAGCTTTCTAGCATTAATTCTTTTAAGTACATTTCAAAAATTCATGTTACTAAACCCATGCATATTTATAGAAAGGATCACTGCTCATTAAAAACAGGTGTTAAACTTACTCATTTCTGTAATCATAAACTAAATATAAACAGTGTGTAAGTGTTCGTTAGGCCAAAAAGTCTTCTCTTCAGGGCTTTTCTGATAATGGGTGAAGTCATCTAAGATAGAGTGGACTAACCCTGCCTGACAGAATACATTTTCAAGAGAAAAAATACTGCTGTAATACCCTTCATTTTAGTTCCCCCTGCTGTCTAGTTAAAGAACATAAGGATCATTCCTCTAAGGAATGCATAAAGCAGAAAGAAAAGGATGGAAATAAAAAGCAACATAGAAAGAAAAGAAATATTTATCATTAAAGAATTAGAGTGAATTTAAAAAAATATGAAAGTCAAGCTGTCGACACACCAACAACATTTATCAGCACAGTATGTAACACTTTACACAGCTTACAAACAAAACATTTAAGTTTGGCATCTTTTATTTACTTGAAAGCAACATTGCTAGCCTTGAACTGCAAATACATATTGAAAAAATCTTTTTCAGAGACAGAGGTGTTAGTGAGGCTAGTTTATAATGCTATTTTCCATAATACCAAGTGATGACAGGTGAAACTGAGTTGATAATTTGTGAACTTCAATCTTACATTCTTTTTCTTCACAAGAATTAATCTAATTAAATATTTTTTTTTAAAGTTCCATGTGAATGAAATGGTTCTCTCTACTGGTATTAGACTATTAAAGCCCTTTGCACATTAATCTATCTGAGGCCAAAATAATTTTAAAACCAATTGTGCAATAGTCAAACCTACAACTGTAGGCATTAGAGGTATTTTAGGTCTCTTATTGTTACAGACTAGTTCTGCTGTAACAAAACTATTACTTCCTGTACCAGAAAAAATACAATAGCCTGCTGAGTTATGAAAATTCAGTTTCTCTATCACATGTTGTAAGTCAATATATAATGCTAATTGCTGTATCATCACTGCTGGCACTGATAATCTGATTGCTAAGTAAAACTCATCTTTGTACTTCATGAGGTTTACTATATAAGCTTTAAAATAATTAACTAAATCCTCTGAAAAGTATTTCTAATGCAATATTCTGATAGATAAATTTTCCATGTTTCGGTTATTTGGTTATTTCAATCTTAAATTTAAGTATCTGTTAACCACTACCTTCCAGTACAGAGGTACTGTTCTGGGTTCAACTGTAGCAGTCATTTTTCTCCTTCCTAGTAGCTGGCACAATGCTGTGTTTCAGCTGTTGCTCAGTGTTGCTGGGTGTTGGCTGGCAGGTGGTGAGCAATTATATTGTGCATCACTTGGGTTTATTGCTTTCTTTTCCTTTTCCCCTTTTAGTTTTATATTCTCTTCCCTTGTTATTTCCCTTATCATTATTATTATTAGAAGTAGTAATAGCTCTATCTTATACTTCAGATATTGGACTGTTTTTATCTCAACCTATGGGGTTTTACATTCTTTCAATTATCTTCCCCATCCTGCCTGGAGTAGGGGGACAAAGCGGACAGTGTGCAAGATGCTGTGTGGTTCTGAGTTACCGGCTGGATTTAAACCATGACAGGTACTGTCTACAGAGCTCAAAGATACAAATCTTAAGCTTAAAATGCTGAATCTGGGTTTCCTGCATCCTAGATACATGCTGGAATCACTGAAATATAACAAAACCATAAACCAGTATTGTCTCTGTCTTAATGGCTGTTTCTTAAAATAAGACTTACTTTGTCCTTTCCAGGAATATGCACAGGTGCTTGTCCCCAGTAACGTGCTACAGGTTCCTGATTCTGTATAAGAGGACTCACTAAATTTTCCTCAGTTATAATAATTCAAACATCCCCATGCTGAGCATTTCCTGACTTCATATGTCTCCCTACACTGTGTATAGGTATTCTGGCAGGTTACTTTCAGACAGGCTGCAGAAACTAGTCAGGAATCCAAAATTACTTACTCTAGTCTCTTGGATTTGTTTTAGAAGACACACTGTCTGCAAGCCAGAAAGTGTAGAATTTTCTACAAACATGAAAATAGAGAAAACTTATTTCATTCCTCTACTCTTATTAACCTTTATTTTTGTGCCTGACTGTTAATTGAAACTGTATTTTACTGGATAATGTGTAAACAGTTCACATGACATTGCTAATTGGAATATCAAGCCCATGTATTTCAAAGATTATGATGATACTGAAAGAATGTATTAAATAAGCCACCCACTACACAGTTTAATCCTTAAAAATAACCCACCTGTTAAAAACCTAGTTCATTTGAAAGCTTATTATTTCTTCAGTGTACAAGCACTGTTTGGGTCATTCATACAGATAATGATGGACAGTGGATTAGAACATAATAAAACAGAGAGAAACTATTTTGGAAGAAAGAAGCAAACCTTATTTGTGATCAGAACATCACACTTTGAAAAGATGATGCAATATTGGTTAGACATAAGGATTTACAGCCCCACAACTTCCTTGGTGGAGTCATCTGCCACTGAAGAGGATTACTCTCAGTAAGAAGAGAGGTAAAGAAAACTACATGAACTTTTAATGTTCATAAAACAGAAAGTTTACACAAGCAGAGATAAAAGGCAAAACTAGAAATAAGTTAAACCTGAGGTAGAACTGTGAAAATACATAGATTTTTACTGCCTACTAGTCCATACTAGATAATATATAATAAAAGCAAGTATAATATCAGTGCTAAGACAGAGACTTCAACAGACACTGAACATTTTGAGGATCAGACAATAGAGCTAATATTGATTGATCCTAAGTATCACCTAGGAAAGAGCTTCAGTTTCTTCATAATATGTCAATAGACAAATGGAAGAGGTTTTGTAAAGAAGTCTTTTATGATTTTAGGCGTAATTTAAATCTCTAGCATTTTGTTCATTGCCCCATCAAAGCTGTGCTAACTTTAAGCCAACTATATGCATACATTTTTTTACAGGCATTCTACAGTTCTGACATCAAAAATATTGTCACGTTTTTCCTCCATTTACATATTTCTAAGTTCAGTTCTTAACCTTCATGTATGACTAATTATGACAAGACAGTGGTAAGTTGAGACCACTTCAATGAAAAACAAATTATGGTGTCACTCAAACAAGAATCACTGAAAAATAGCCAAATGCCTGATTGAGCATCTTCCATGACAAAAACTCTTAAACGAACACAAGGAATGACAATTCAGTCAAGTGCTAAGAACAATCTATATGATCTATGTGGTATGTCAACAGAAGAATGCAAAGAATAGTAGTAGTTTTGTATTAAGTGAAAGTTACCCAGAGTACAATGCAAAGTAGCTATTTTAATATTTCTGCTGGCATTATGATTTTTTTAGGACTACTCCTTTTATACATTGTAAATTTCACTTTCGTCTCTTATTACATCAAAAAGACATACATTGGATCTATGTTGCCCCTTTTTACTTTTGATGTTCACCTCTCAGTCGATATCCCCCAAGCTGCTTGTTGTAGCCATGAGTATAGGCTATACAAATACTAGTGAGGTTACACTGTGCCAAAGCCCATACCAGCATCCATTTCAAACTTACCTCATTAAAAAATGTCCAATGTCAAGTACATTGCATGTCTACATTCCCAGTAGGCTTTTATTCCATTTTGAAAGAAAGCTAATGCCACAGATCTTCAGAAACAAATTGTGGAAAAATAATCTGTCATGACTGAATAATTTGTAATTCAGTGTGACCACAGTTCTTTAAGTACATGTGAATGTTTTCTGTTAAAGGAGACATAGTTCTGAGGCAGATTACAGATAAGATAGTTCTCCAAGCTATATGAATATTTAATTGTAGATCATGTCAGATGTTTCATAACTGAACTGAATTATCTGGATATTTAATATACAGTCTCTTCAAAACTCTACCGACTGTCCCTTCATGCTTCCTTCTGCTACAAGATCATGCTTGCAGAAGATATTCACATTTGTTTACCATACAGTACAGTTAAAACACGTTCTTTTCCTGAAAGTCAGAGTTCTTTCATTACATCTAAGGCAGGGCTGTGCCAATCAAGGTAAGATTTAGACCTTGGTTGTAAAAAAAATACAAATATAGGAATTATATTCTAACCTTCAAGCAAAAAACAGAGGGCTTGTGGAAAATAAAAAGTATGTACTACATAAAATAATACTAAAACTCATAAAGGCTTTAATTTTCAAAACGTTTTGCACAGCTTATAAAATGCTATTAATTTTATTAAAATTGTAGTTCTTTTTTTGACAACAGTATTTCCTAAATTTTTGAGTTCCAAAATACGGACTCATGAGAAGAGGGGGAGATGAGTAAAATGCTGTTTCACTCTTCTCTCCCTCTTTTCTCCCTCACTTTCTTGTTGCTGATGCAAACATTTGCTGTTGCTTTTCTGATTTGTTTCTAATTTAGACAAACATAAAAGGAACTCCTTGACTTAGGAATTACCTATTTTTTTTTTTAATAAAAAAAACATCTTGGCTATAAAGAGGAATAATTAAAAAAGAAAAGAATGAAATAGTAAGATAGTATTGGAGTGCATTCTTGCTCTTAAATTCTACTGTGCAGGGTTACCTGCAGAAGAGCTTTTTGGTAAGGAGGCGGTTATTAATCAGATTTGTATCTTCTAAGAAGGGGTATATGCAGCTAGCAGGCAACAAACCAAATCACGGGATACTAGTTTAACTTTGCCTAAGATGGGCAATTTGTTAGATTGTGCTTTTTCCCATAAAGAGTTATTTCTAATTCACTATTCAGCAGGCTGACACTTGGGGCTGGCAACACCTGGCAGTGTTCTTAATGAGTTTACCACTGTTTCCACTAAAAATGCTGACCATGTAACTGCAATGGTATGTTTACTGTAGGAAAAGAAAAAAAAAAAAAAAACCAAACCATAATAATTACAAACCTGAATGCAATCAAATCAGTGAAATAAATGTTAGTTTTTGTGCTAATATAGTGAGACTGTAATTAGAAAAGAGAAAGGAAGACCAAAAAAGCTTATACAAAAATTGTCACTGACAAATTCACTATAATATTTATTTCATAGGGTTTTCTATCAGTTATATAAAAAAGTGACTTTTCTCATGGATTTAAACAGTTAATTATAGTCGAATTAACGTATACAAGAGAGATGGTTATATTCTTTTAAAATATTACTTGAACTATAGGTTCCTGTTCAGTAAACATCTAAAAATAATTCAGTTGTTTGACTGAAAGCTTGAGTGAACGAAAAACAAATGGAAAACAAAATTTTCACATTAGCTGTACACTTGGAATGCATTTGGCATCTAAGGGATCTGTGCACTTGCCAAATATACTGTCATCCTAAAACTACAGAAAGACTTTACTTGAAGAATACCAGAATTACTGGCAAGCTTCATTCAGAGTACCTTAGCAAAAAAGTAACTGAAGGCTTACATATGCTTGTCTCACTGTCTTCAGTGATGAGACTTTTTTGTCTCTGCAAATGTGTCAGCACTAGTATTACTTCTATCTACTGAAGAACCTGAGATCATCAGCTGTTTGGGACATCTTTTCTAAAAGTAATTTATAAAACAAGAAAATGTCTTATTTTGTAAAGGTGTATTCATATTTGACACAAATACTTAAACATTATTATTATTTTAAAAACATACTGCATGTTAGTTACACTTTTCAGTGTGCTTTATAAACTTCAATAAATAAATATTAATATTTATTACAAAGTAAAATAATTGGTAGAGACAGTAATAGTGTTTCCTTTCAAGGGTTACCTACTTTGTTCTAAATGGCTTGTAAAATGTATCAACAAATTTCCCTTATTCCCCAGACATATCTAAAACTTTTTAGCCATGATGTTAACTTTTTCTTTAAAGCACAAGGCATAGCAATAACCCGGTGTAATTATTGATTCATTATTGATTGACTGAATCAATAATTCTTAGTCATTATCTATTACAATATTATACAAATAGATAAGATGTTAGCATTTATAATCTGTATCTCAAAAACATTTATTATATATTTATGAATTATTTTGGAACACTACTAACCTATGCCATAAATATAATACTCATTTTTTGTAAATTATTGAAAGCAAATATTTTCATTACAACACAACATAAGAATAAATTAATTTTTCCAGTTCTGACAGCCATAAACACCCATTCAAAGGGAACAGCCTGTCAAGAGGCTTTTACGTCATCAGGAAATCACCACATTCTACATTTAGGAACTACACGCAATATACCTAGCTTTGTGTCAGCAACAAAAATCACTTTTGAATTCTCATGCAAAACAAACTGAAAGCCAAGACACAAAATAACTTATCTTTAAAATATCTTTTCACAAAGTTTGAGTTCTGTGATGAAAGCTTTGATGCTTTAAAACTGTTAAAGTTTACTATGAATATTGCCTATAATCCAAAGTTTACAAATAAAAAGTAGAATTATATTTTCATGTGTTAGAATTTAAAGATATCAAGAGCCTTGTTTGGACACTTAAACTTTAAACGAAATCAGAACTCATAATCAAGGACATTTTCAAAGTCACTTTAAAACTATAATTTCAAAGCATCACTTTATAGGATGGAATATTCATTAGAAGAAACTAAATATAGGAAATCTCTTTATTCTTCCTCATTCTAAGAATATCTCTGGTAGTTCACAAATGCTCCATTCACCCGTAATTATCTTTTCACACAGTGTTCCCAGATGTAGGACTCCCAGAATGCAATCCCACACATCTGCACAGCTATTGTGAGAAAGTCTGAAGAGTATCAGAGAAGATGGAATGAATTCCATATTTTTTTTTACTGAAGAGTCTTATATAAATATGTACACTGTGATTTAGAACTTAAGTAAATTACCTTAAAACAGTAGAAAGTTTATCAATGAAATAAAAGGAAACTATTGTGCTTGATGGTATTAGGAATTTACTGTCGTAAGAAGTATTGTTCTACTGTCTCACTCCTCAGTCTGTCATCCCTGAGGAGAGAAATACTCTGCTAAATCAAGACAGCTAGTAATCGTTTTAGTTATATGGCACAGTTCATACTAAAGGTCTACTTACAGTACTTTATGAAGGCAGTGAAATAAAAGGCACAGAATCATGTAGACAGCAAAATATGCCAAAACAAACAAAAGCTCAGACATCAAAAGCTTACGGTAAAACCACCCACAAGTTAATAGCGAAAATGAATATTTAGTTATTGTTTCACTGTACCTAAACACTACGATTATAGTCTTCCTCTAATCTCCTTTAGTATATAAACCACATATAGCACACTATCTTTCTTTTTTCATTTTACTCAGACTCTATGTTTGAAATGGCTTCACTATAGTAAATAAATGGGGAAAGAGTAGACCATTCAATCAGATTTTTCTGAGATTGTCCAGAAAAATCTATGGAGTACCTCCACAGGTAGCATGCCATTTCATCTGAAGAAATTTTATTGGAAGTCAAAGCTCCTATGAAGTGTCATAGAGATGTAAGCTTATTCAGTAAATGCAAATAAAAGAAATAAGTAACAAAAGCCTTTACAAACTGAAAAAATACATGACACAGGCAAACTGTTGCTATTCAAAAGAGTTAATTAATTAAGCTAGTCACAAAGTCAACCAACTGGACTTTAAATATCATTAGCTGGGTATGAGTGATTAGCAAAAGAAAGAAGCCTAGCTTAGTGTGCTTCATTTTAGAAGACAGCCATGGCAGAAGAAAGTTTCATTTTAGTATTAAAAGAAAACTGGTTAGAGCCCATTAATTATAGAAAAGTACAGATGAAGTTAAAAAAATAAATAAGAAATACTTTAATAGATAAAAATGCCTAATGAATATTTGACTACATAACTTGGAAAGTGAAAGCAGGGCTGAAATATGAGCCAGAAAATTAAAAATCTAAAAGCTTAGATAAATTAGTTCTGGGAATGAATGAAAACAGACAAATACTGAATAATGAGGAAGATCCCTGACACAGGTTTGCACATAAGAGCTAACCTGTGAGGGAGGCCCCTTATTTATGTGACAGACTGGATCTGAATTATGTAGAAGTCATTAGGATATCACCTAATTGCCTTCATTTTTATTTAAATAACTATAATAAACCACCTCATGGCAAAAAAAAAAAAAAAAAAACAAAAAAAATGCAAATTACTGTTAAGGAAAAAATAAAAATAAAAAAATATTTTGGCCTCAGAGGTTAAAAAAGAAATTAAAAATAGCTGAGTAATTAAAACCCCTGTGTAATGTTCTGATTTGCATGTTCAACTGCAAAGCTTGTATGTGCACTTCGAATGCACACTTTGGATACTTGTAAAAGAATGCCAATTATAGGCCCTGTTTGGTGCAAAGAAACTCAGAAATATTTTTGATCAATTTTTCTCAAATTTATGTACCATATGTACGAGAAATAGGGTAAATATGTTGAAAAGTAAGCATTTGCATGTGTATAATCAGAAGAAAAATGAAAGTGAAGATAAAACTCCTTTCAACATGGAGAGCATCTACTGTATAGCAAAATACCATCATGCATGTACAATATGTTATAGTTTTCTCTATTTACAGATTTCTATGACATTTGCTACAACTGTCTTTTGTAGGAAAGGATTTTCTATATGTATCAGATCCACAGGGGATGAAGAAAACAAGTAAAGACATCCACTACAAAATGTATATACATTTCTGTAACAAACTCTTGGGAAGAGTAAGGACAGAAATAGGTATTGTAACAATTATGTCTTGGTACACACATGAGAAAATACTTGGGAAACAATACAGAATCTGTTGAAATATTGGATATCAGAAATCAAGCTGCTTCTTTTTACATGGTGGTTGTCATGGTTTAAACCCAGCCAGACAGCTCATTTACTCACTCAACCCCCCTCTC
>JBAFWW010028877.1:0-13487 GCA_036873685.1 Agapornis canus
CCGGCTCTACACTGCTGCCCTGCGGGTACATGAACGCTGCTGGCTCAGCTCGAACCGAGGGTCCGGCAAGGAGGAAGAGCCGCAAGTATGCACGCAGATAACCCCTGCCCTTCGCTGCTCTCCTCCCGCTTCCCGCGGAACAGATCATCTTCCAAACGGCAGTAATTACTACGGTGATACAGCGCTAGGAGTATGAAGGCATTACAGAGACGGTAACAGCGTAAAAGGAGTTTTTACAGAACAAACACATTGCCTGTGCGCAGTTCCTACTATGCGGGGAGCGCCAGCCAACATGCTCAGCCCTAACTTGGAACCAATACCTATATAGGAAGCATGATACATACATATTGCCATTGTCCTCCCCCTGAGAAATTCTGTATTACATCAGCAGATCGCAGGGAGGTTAATTGTTCATTTGACATAAGTAATCCCTCTCTAACGAGTCAACTTGAATGCACATCCCATGGGCAAAGATTCTGGATGCCAAACACTCTGCACCCCCCCATTTGTGTATCTGGGAAACTTGGGGAGTACTGCCCCTATATGGAGACTGTCCAGACACCATTCACAAAAACCCAGCAGTAAATTACAATAAGGGACAAAATACAAGGTCTTAAAAGGCACAAAGCAGAATTAAATCCCAGTGTACACAATCACCGTATTTATAACATCCCACAGTACAATATTTCATAGTTATTTTGAAGTTAAGACACATCAGCGTATTTGACCAGGTTAGGTTTCTGACTTGCAATATTTTACTGTGTAATTTAAAAAGCCCTATTGATTACAACAATCTGAAGACACACAAAAAAGAACAATATTCTGATTAAAAAATTGATTTAGCATGCAGCTTCTCTTTATATTCCCTTGGTAAAAATGAAATCTCCCTAACAAACACTTAATAAAACCTGTCAATATATCTAGAAAGAAAAATGACACAAATGCATTAAGTATTAAATACCCTTGAAAAAAGTCACATATTCCATGAATTTTTGATGTACTATCTTGACATTAATGTAAAACCTTGATATTTATAATTGACAGATATTTAATAAAGTATAGAAGATGACTGCTGCACAGCATGCAAATTGCTCGGGCTGATCAAAAAAGATACAGACAGATTTAAACTAAACAAACACTTAATACGTAGAAAGAAATCAGCTCTAGCTTTTACAGGTTCACGCAGCTAGGTCTCTACAGATCAGCTTTGAAATGTGACATCCTCCACTGCATGAACCCTTATTTTAACTTACCAAGTCTGTATGAAGTAGTTTCAGAAAGTTGGGAGGGGGAAGCTTTAAATAAGAAATGGGGACATGAAAACGTGCATATATTCATTTAGATGCAGGTCCTGACATTCTACTGAAAGAGTTATTATAAAGAACAAATACCATCTATTTCGTTACCCTTTCTGGGAAAATATTGTCAGAGCTGGCAATCAGGGTGATGACCACTGCAAAAACAAACAGTGGCACGCTGAATTTCATTTTCCTCCTGATGCTGCTCTTCCTAAAAAACCAAGTAATAAATACATAAAAGAGGCTTCTTCCCTTTCGACGTTCCAAGCCTTCTCGGAGACATTTGGAGGATCTCTCAAAATAACCAGAAATATTAAAAAGGAACAGTGATTGCTGCCAGATTGTCTGCAGCCACTGCGGAAAGAGACAGACTGTTATTCTAGTCACCTAAAACACTATCAGACTAGAAGCCAGTTACTCAGTATGGCAACCAGAGAAAAAAGGGGGGAGGGGGAGTCAGGGGAAGGGAGGGAAAAAGGGAAAAGGCACTTTCAGGCATTTTTCTGGGAAGCAGTAATACCCAGGGGTTTGTATCCTACATTTAATGTCTCACGAGAAAGCACAACTCCTCATGCCCCATAGGGGCCTTTGGGCTAACAATCTCTCCCCATCACGTCTTTGGATGGACACCACAAGATAATGATTCTCAAGTCTCATAAACTAGATGCTCCACTTCTGAAAAGTGCTTGATGTTCTTTGGACAGCATCAAGGTTTCAGTGTGGAAAGGGTGGGTGCCTTTCCAGCTGAAAAACCACCATAACCTTTGCTTCTGCAATTCAGCTTGCGAGGGCATTAACCTTCTGTAGAAGAGTGGCCAGACTATTACAGGCAGTAACCTCCTTCAATCACAAAATGCAAAAGCTCATTTCTCAGAGCTCCTAATTTGAGGAGGAATTTCCATTCAAATGAAATAATATTTGCTTGTTTACCAAGTGATGCAAAGCACAAGTCCCATTACTGTAACATGCGATGCGATGTCTTGAGTAAAAGTTAAAATCAGTGTACAGGATTACACAGTGTCAAGTTTGTGTTCATATCTGTGCTACCACATGTTTTGAAAAGAAGTGATGTATTTCGGTGTGGTGTCATTTTGGCCAGTATATTCCATTGGGCCATTAGCTCTTCTATACTGTGGGTAAGAAAAGAAATTAGGTTTAAAGACACTACCTCAGCTGACCATCGGAGTCATCCACTATTCCACAGCAATACCTAACTAAAAAAGCCAACAATAAAATCCTTGGGTTTGTTGGTTTCCTGAGTTTCTAGACAAAAGCTTGGATTGGATTGGATTTCTGTGAAGGTATCTCAAGTACTCACAAGACCAAGGCAACCTCTATATTGCTATTGCTAAAGCAGATTTCAATATTCTCAAACCCCTCCCTCTTGTGTACCACTGAAGTAGTGACAGCTCCCTTTCTAACTCAGGAAAGCATCAAACCAAGTGCTGTGATTATACTGAGGCCATCAGTCCACTCCCCTTCCAGTCCCCAAAACACTGAGGGTACGGGGGTTAAAGACAGTGAAAGCCAAAACCAGTTTAAGCTTCCACCTTATTAACTTTGATTCCTTTGAACTTCAAGCCTAAGGGTTTGTTCTTTTTGACCAAACAACTTTTTCCTCCTCTTCTATGCGGGTTCTCCCTTCTTTCCAGCATACTCATTAACATTGGGAGATTTTGTTATGAGCCTTGCTGGATGTTACTTGATGGTTTCAGGCCAATGTGTAGGTGTATAAAAACCCAAACAAACACAACACACACACTTTCAGGGCCAGAAGCAGGAAGATCTGTCAGCATTTGCTGGTTACTGTCCCTTTCCCTGCTTTGGAAATCCTTTGAAGCAGCAGCCTTGAAGAGAAACTCCTCTCTGTGGAGCTGCTGAGGCTTTAACTGCCCTAAAGCCAAGTAAAATAAAGAATTTAGAGTGGAGGAACCTAGCGATCTATAGGGATACAAGAACTCACTTTATCCATTGGATATAGGATGCGTAAGCTAATGAGGTAAAGTCAGCTCACTGACAGGAGAAAAAGGAAAGATTATTTTACTTCGTAATAACAGTTTATAACTACAGAAGGATGCTTTGGAATTTTCAAACAGCCCAATTCATGGAGCACTAGGAATTAGGTCCACAAACTTGTGCTCTTACATGACTTTTCTAACACGAGAAAGATCAGCCTACTTTGCAATACCTAATAGAATGACTCTTACAATCAAAGAGGTGCCACAGGACTGAAACTTATTAAATAACATTCTTGCTTATTCTTTATGTCAGCAATTTTTATTTACTTTCTACCAATATACACAAGAAAGTACTGTTCCAGGCTATTAGGGGATTCATGCAGCAGCAGAAGAGTGGAATGACTCCTCCTGGGGCAGTGCAATTTAACTGCACAGCCCCTTTTTCTGTACCTTCTACCTGCAAAGATAGTTTTTAGTTAATGTGACAGCAGTGGCAGAACAGAGGATTCAAGCCATGTCATCAACTACTAACTTGGGAGCCTGGAGGACTGAAAACCCACTCTGCGTGCAAACTGGACCTTACCATTTGGCTGAGAGAGTACACAGGCATTTTGAACCAGCTGCAAATGAGTACCCTGCCTACAGTCCCGTGGCATCTCCTTTATCAAGACAGTGATGGACTTCCTAACAGGTATTTCTTGCTCACACCATTACAGAAAACTTCCTAACAGACACAATCCTAAACCACTGCCTTTTCCCAGAGAAGTTATTCAGATAGGACACAAATTTGTCTACACCTTTTCCTATCCTTTCACCACTTAGCTCTGAATGTAGCTCCATGAGGGGCTGATGGGATGAAGTGGGAGGGCAAGCTGGCCTAAGACTGGACATGTTTTGCAATGAGACCACCCTCCCTCCTGTTCCCATTCATGTTAACAGAAAGATACACTACGTCCATTATCTTGTGTGGCAACCCTCCTAACAAAATATGACTTTAGTGTTCATGTTGAGCCTTAGTTTGATAGGTTCAGTCTGCAGTGCTTCATTTGCACAATGAGATACAGTAAGGTACAGTAAGACAGCTACAGAAAAAGGCTTCCTCACAAAGGTCTGTGCCTGTATACCACAAGATGTCACTTAGCCTGTAGTCTCCACCTGAGGTACACGGTTTACACTGTTCATTTTGTTTAGTGCAACACGTGCACTGTGTTCACGCACAAATTCATCCCACAATTCTACTACTAATTCATTAAATCACAAATAAAATGCTGTGATGGAAAGCCTGAAGTAAGCTGCTTTAAAAGGATAGGGACAACATTTCCTACTCACAACCACTCCACATCCAAAGAGTTTGCTAACAAGCATTAGTATTATGCAGTATGGCCAAAATCTTGTTACCTGTGAATCAACTACTCAAGGTTGCAGATCACATCAGAAGCCACTGAGGTGGAAGCCTGGATCATGATCATCTTAAAACCAAGGTAGAGCACTGCACAACCAGCATGGCACACAGGGGCACGGTAAGCTCTGGAACCAGATGAACTAAGACTATAGTACACACACATCCTAAAAAACTTACCACTTACTCTTCAACTTGCATTCAAACCATAGTAGAAGAAAATAAACTTAGCAACATCAATCTCCTACTGTGTGGAGTATTAGCAGTGCGTCTGACTGAAGAGGATAATCCACTTTGTAATTTAGTTAAATTACTAATTTTAACAAAGATAAGTCCCCTGTATAATTTTGCAGTGCTTACAGAATACATCCTTGGAGTATTCCATTCTAAGAAACATCAGCTTGTTACCATATTTTAAATTTATGGAACATTTGTAACTGCTGTTATATCAGGGACAATATTAAATCCGCACAATAAGTACAAACTTGATATGAGAAAGCATACTTGTGAGTGCGCGATGATGGCCTGATGTCTGCTGAGGTGCTCACTTCCACAAAAGACACAGACAGCATCTCTGGGGATAAACTCAACTGGCCCAGAAAGTACAACTCAGTTAAAAAGTAAGAATAAAAGCAACCAACAGATGAGCCAACAAACCCCCCTCTCCACTCTATTGCCTGTAAAGACAGATGCTTCTCTGCATTCTCAACCAGGAGAGTGGGAGAGAACTCCATCTTCCAAAAAAGTGCTTTCAAAGCCCATACTGCTAACAACAGAACGCATTATTCCTCCCAAATGGAGCTTAAACTGTGCAGAAACAGATTTGGTTTAGCACTGGCATATACGTTTTGAAGTACATCTCTGCTTCTCCAGAGGAAAGAGGGCATTTATGCTGGTATAACACAATCCTAACCACTCAATATATAAAATAAATTAAAACCTACTGGCTAGGAGATCTTAACAATGAAATGTCTGAATAAAGACACCATCTATATCCAGAAAGAAAGATATGTTTTATCCATCTGTCCTCCAACTTTAAAACATTTTGACTGTAAGAAATAGAAGACATCAAGTAGGACATGCCTGTATTCTGATATAGGCCAGCACGGTCCAATTGGCGCCCATCGGCTGAATCTGGACCACAGGATACCTCCATATGGCCTGCCACCTTTTCCTTGGAGGAGATAGGGAACAGCTGTTTGAGGAGCAAATGCTGCCCGAACAGCCAAACACCTCCTCCTGTGTCCGGCTGGCTGAAAGCCCAGAGCTGTCACTGTGTTCCTGTGGAAGGCAAGGAAGGAACAGGGGAAGAAGGCAGCAGACCTCCTACCCACACAAGGACTTGAGCTCTTCATTTGTCTGAGATGGCCAGACGCAACCCAGTGAAGCCTGTAGCTGCTTCTGCGATGGAAAGGGGCAGCCACAGGAATGGCTCAATGAAGCCCAAGGACCTGCCAATACTGTAATCATAGCTGGGGGTGGGATACAGCAGAAGTGACACACAAATCAGAAATCTGGCACATGTTTGCAATATCTAAAGCACCTTACACTAACACCAAGTGGTACAAGCATACAGTCAGTCTTCAGTTTGCTGCCAGCAAAACAGATTAATACAATATTTTGGCCTTCACAAAGAGGAAGAACACAGAAAAGCATAAATATGTTCCATTATTGACTGCTTATTGTGATTTATTATTGATCAAGCAGAACAACTCAGGTGCTGAAATTCAGACAAAGCAAATCAAAAAGCAACACTATTACACCTTTGTCACTGCCCATTCAATGGGATTTTAAATCCCTCCTTAAGGTGACATGTACAGTAGACAAGGGAACAAAAGGGAAAGATTTTATAGGGATTACAACTGTGCCATCTATCCCTTTTTTAGAGTGCCACTAACATAACTTCTGGGAAGGCTATCTGACTGGCATGCCAGTTAAGTATAAATCAAGTGGGCCGGGGGGAGAAGTGAGAACCCCAAGGACCTACCTGATACACAGTCAGAACTGTATCTGCTTTCAAACATATTTGCTTTTGATTGCATATTGGTTGAACTCCTTAGAAGCATTAAAATATTCTCTATTAGATCAACTTAATAAACAACTTCCAAACATTTGAATATCTTACAGTGATTTAAAAGGCAATATAGTTCTCTGCATTCAACTCAAACGTTATTTAGCACATGGAAGTTAAATGGTGGTATCTTAAAGCCAAGTATAGAGAGACACCAGACGCTGTACTTCACGCTGACCTGGAAAATCATATGCTTATTGGAATAGGATAGATTAGAAACAGAACAGAAAAATAACGAAAGAGCAGCATAAGTCATATTGAAAGTATCATCACAACTTCAAAAACTGGTGTCAAAATTAAGCTAGAGACGTGAAATCTCACCTAATATACCCAATATTGACGAGTCAAATGTGATACCAGATTTTAAAGATGCTATAATATTAAGATCTAGAACTTCATGTGTTAAAATGTCCTAGCTAAAATGATATTCCAGTGCCCAACAGCTAATAACTGGATTTTAGAATTTCATTCACACTAAATCAATTAGTCAAATTTTATATGAATAATAAATCAAATTTAGTATCTGATCAAAAGGGATTACAGCCTCCAGGAAATTAAGTTCTCTGTCCAACAGTGCACACAAACAGATCAAAACATCTCTGGATAGATTCCTGCAAGGACTGCATTCACAACAGGTCTACAATAACACTTTCACAAGCGCTGTCCAGATGTCAGTACGCAGTAGTCAGAAAACTGGTATGAGTGCTCCAATGGAACACTGGATACAAACCAGATGACAGATATTATCTGAAAGTATTAATGACTTCTACCAAATAAGATTCTATTTAAAACAAGTGTGATTCATGGGGCAGCTTCTGTTTTCTTGAGTAACAGTAGCTTAACAGAAGGCAAAGAAAGCATTTGCAAGTATTTGCTCATTAACTTAGCAAGGAAACAGAAAACTGAGTCAAAGAAAACCCAGTTTCCTTGCTAAAATGTTACATAAACAGGTGACTCTGCTTTCTCCATTTGGTTTAATTCTAAAACTCTTACCGGCCTCTCTTGTGTTACTGGGGAGCCCAGCACTGGACAGTGCTCCAGGTGTGGCCTCACCAGTGCTGAGCAGAGGGGAAGGATCACCTTCCTGGATCTGCTTGCAACACTCTTCCTCCTCAAGTGCAGGACTGTCTACTTCTTGATGCACTTCTACAACTGTCAGCCCATCTATCCAGCCTCTCAAGGTCCCTGGATGGCACCTCCCAAGGGACAGAAGGCTTACGGGCTTGTAGTCCCCTGGGTCCTCCTTCCGGAAGACAGGGGTGGCATTTGCTTTCCTCTAGTTCTCAGGCATCTCTCCCAGTCACTATGATCGCTCTGAGATCACCAACAGTCACAGATTCATGGCACAGTTTGGGTTGGAAGGGACATTTAAAGGTAAGCTAGTCCAGCCCCCCTGGCAGTGAGTATGGGCATCCTCAACTGTATCAGGTTGCTCAGAGCCCTGGTCCCACCTGACCATGAACATTTCCAGGGACGGGCAACCTGTTTCAATGTCTCACCACGCTCATCATAAAAATATTTCTTTCTTATATCTATCTAAATCTACCCTCTTTTAATTTAAAACCATTACCCCATGTATTGCAACAAGCCCTGCTAAAAAGGTTGTCCCTATCTTCCTTGTAAGCCTCCTTTAAGTACTGAGAGGCCACAATAAGTTCTCCTCAGAGCCTTCTTTTCTCCATGCAGAACAACCCCAACTTTCTCAGCCTGTCTCCATAGCAGAGTTGTTCCAGCCCTCTGATCATCTCTGTGGCCCTTCTCTGGACCTGCTCCAACAGGTCCATGTCTTTCCTGTGCTGAGCACTGGATGCAGTAACCCAGGTGGGGTGCAGTGAGAGTGCAATGGAGGGGCAGAATCACCTCCCTGGAGCTGCTGGCCATGCTTCTTTTGATGCAGCCCAGGACACAGTTGGCTTTCTGGGCTGCGAGCCCACATTGGTGGCTCACATACAGCATCTCATTCATCACTACCACCACGTCCTCCAAAGGGCTGCTCTCAATACCTCCATCTCCCAGCCTGACTTGATCCCAAGGGGTTGTGTGACCCAGATGCAGGACCGTGGCACTTGGCCTTGTTGAATCCAGGAGGTCCACATGGACCCACTCCTCAAGCTTGTCCAAGCCCCTCTGGTTGGCATCCCATCCCTCAGGCATAGGAGTCAGCTCACATTAACATCAGGCAGCTCCCCCAGCACTTGTGGGTACATTCCATCAGAGCCCATGGACTTGGCCTTATGTCTGGTTTGCTTAAGCATTCCCTGAGCTGATCCTCTTCCACTAAGGGTATATCTTCCTTGCTCCAGCCCTTCTTCCTGCTGTCTGGAAACTGGGATTCCTGAAGGCTGGTCTTGCCAGTAAAGACTGAGACAAAGGCACCATTTGATACCTCAGTTTTCTCCCCATGTTTAGTGTCATCAGGTCCCTTGCCCTATTCAACAGAAGGCTTATATTTCCCATAGACATCCTTGCTGTTACCCATGTACTTCCTGAAGCCATTTTGGCTGCCTTTCACAATCCTTGCAGGTTTAATTCCTGCTGAGCTTTTGCTTTCCTAATCTCATCCCTGGATAATTGGACAACATTTCTATATTCCTCCCATGTTACCTGTCCCTGCTTCCACCCTCTGTATGCTTCCTTTTGGTGTCTGAGTTTTGCCAGAAGCTCCTTGTTAATCCATGCAGGCCTCCTCGTATTTCTGCCTGACCTGCTCATGGATTCACTGCTCTTGAATACAGAGGACACAATCCTTCAACATTAACTGAGTTTTCTTTCTTGGGTCCCTCTTTCTTCCAGAGCCTTATCCCATGTTACTTTTCCAAGCAGCTCCACAATGACACCAATACTGCTCTCCTGAAGTGCAGCACTGTGATCTTGCTTTTTGCTCTGCTTCCTCCTTTCAGGCCTCTGAACTCCACCATCTCGTGGTTACTACAGCTGAGCTGTCTTTGACTTTAAGATCCCCGACAAAACTTTGTTTGCAAGTATGAGGTCCATGAATGTGACCAGCCACTCTCCTCATTGGCATCTCTATTGCTTGGGTCAGGAAGGTGTAATTGGTATTCTCCACCAACCTCCTGGATGGCTTATACCCTGCTGTGTTTCCTCTTTAGCAGATACTGAGGTGGTTGAAGTCCATTCACGAGGACCAGGGCCTGCAAACATGAGGCTGTTTCTAGCTGTCTATACAAGGCTTCATCCACTCTTTCCTTCCTCCTGATGAGGCAGCCTATAGCAGATACCCACTGCAGAGTCACCCACGTTGTTTTCTTTGGGGTGGTTTTGTTTGTTCTTGCAGACAGCTACCTTCCTGGTGCCCTTCAGAAAGATCTGCAGTCCCACAGAGGTCTAGAGCCTACAGGCTGAAAGCACTGTCTAACGCAATGTCAAATTGCCATCCTGGACAGTCCTGCAAACTAGTGCATGAGAGGCAGCTACATACAGACAGTGCTTACACACAGAATTCCACTGGATACTGGCTACCACGGCAAAAGCTATGGCTAGCTGATGGGCTCTGCTGGTTTCACACTTACCACTTCAAGGATTCTAAAAGTTAACTATCATAAAATTGCCTTTTAGTAACACAGATTACAACAGCCTTTACTACACCTGGGGAAAAGATAGAACACTGCTTCACGTCCAAAGTATCAAAAATGTGAATAGAGTTTGGGCACTTCCACGTTGTCTAAGAGGACTCCTTGTCTTTATACCTTTGTTTTGATTTACAAAAGCTTCTCTGTAATAGATTACAGACAAGCAGATACAACTGAAAGTCAAACATGGAGACCACTGCATATTATCCTGAAAAAGGTTCAAACTTGCCTGTGTTTTCTTTAGGAATGGAATCTCACTGTGAATGTCTGTAAACTATATGGCTCCCTCTTGTGCCTATTTTACCACATGTCAGTGTGCTAAAAAACCCCCCAAATATTAAACCATGAGTATTTGGCGTTTGTTCACCCTGTGGTAGACATGCAGGCCCCGTAAATGTTAACAGAAGTCACCCACACCTTCCAGGGGAACAGATAACCCTGCAGTTTACAAGTTTCTCTTTGGAACAAGCTATAAAACCACTTTGCAAACTACACGTCTGCTGCAATCAAGGTACTCTTTTGACCGTTCACTGTACTTTGGTAGCAATGCAGAGGCCAAATATGCCTTGAAAGGCCATCTGTAAGAACTTCTAACTACTTTTAGTTATCAAATCACGTATGTTTAGAAAGGTGTCAGTGTGGGTTGTAGAGCCTGGCTAACATACTCAAGGGTTTATTTTTGTCTACTGAACATCCCACCTGTTTCTGCTTATCAAACCAGACTAGGGTTTAGCTTGCAACAGCTGTGAAATGCATAAATCTGCCAATTCTTCATCTGTATCCAGGCTAAGCACTTGGAGGAAGAGTTAGCACAGCAGCATTCTGAGAAACCACCCTTTCAGAGAAGGCAGGGAAATACAACAGACCAGTGCTCGCCAAACAGCATTTAACAAACACTGCACACCTATCACAAGCCAAGTGACTTTAATAACAGTCTGGCAATCCTGTGTGGAAGGAAACGGAAGCATTTGAAGGTATTATTTGTTCCCCCAGCCATTAGAAGCATTTTGCAGACTAAAAATACTGTAAAGGAATTAAAATACTTTACCTGCACAAAATACTCCTTTTTTCAGTGTCTCCAAATATCAAAACAACTTTTATGTCAAGATGCTATTAGTTTTATTTTCTGCAGTAGAAGAGCTATCAAGAAAAGAAATATTTAGAAGATTTATAGCTCCCAAGAAGGTAAATATATTGAAGATTTATGTATTGCATAAGATTTCTGTATTACAAAAAGCAGATTTGCAAATTTAAAAAGAAGATATTAGTCTACATACCTGAAGCAATATCAAAATCCTGTTCACACAGACAGCTTTCATTAAAACACTTATGCTAAAGCAGCAGTAGTAGTAGCAAATGACATTACGGCATACAAAACCTAACATTCACTTTCGTAAAGCTTACAGAGTATACTGCCTTTCATAGGAAAGTGGTTTTGCTTGGCCTTTTTTCCATTTATATGATGAATTTTTCTTTTACCACCTCTCCTTCCCTTTTCTATGTGCTCAGGTATTACCCTTAGCATGAGTACTTTGTGGGCCAACTTTGTCCACATAGTAAGTGCATGCAAGATGATACCAAAATTCATTTATGCTTTTCTGTGCAATGGAAATGGTACTTTGTTTTAAGGAAGATGCTTCCCCCCCCTCCCCTTTTTTTTTCTCCATTATTTATACATTAGACACTCGTATTTTTGAGAGCAGAAACAGAAATTACAATGCTTTAAAAAACTTTTCCCAGAGTTTTCATCAAAAGCATTAATAGGTACCCAGCACTTTCACCTGGTACACCTGGAGACAGCTGAAACTGTCCATCTTCCTAATTTGACATTAACTGAATAGTACTAAAGAAACACTCAGTTGAAATTGTGGTTATGTGGCAATGCATGGCACCAAACAACCAGAACATACTTACAATTTGCTTAATATTTATTACCACTCATTCTCCAAAGAACAAGTAAATAAAGCATATTATTCCTACTCTACCTTCAAGCTCATGTTCAACGTGAAACAAGAGCTGTATTGTACAAGAACACAGAACAAGTAACAAAAAGCATTTGTCAGGAGAACAATAAAAACATCTGGTCTAGATTTCTGACCATATGTGACCAGAACCTGCATTTTAACAGTTTATATAAAAGGCAGCAGTACAGTACTAATCACTTTCTTGGGTATACTAATATGCTCAAATTGAATGTAGTCATTTATTTGAACACTATTTCCATACAGGTTTCCCACTGCTGTAGATCAAACTGAACACAATCAGACTCAACAATCCCAGCCTGAGAAGTTTTCTTCTATGAGCTGCCATATCAGCTTCCATAGACCTGCAGATGCAGGAAATGCAATGCAGAGTATTAAAGGCTTGTTACCAAGTAGAGCAGATCACTGTCACCGGGGTTCTAAAGACAGTCTGCTCCTAAAGTAATTTCATGTACATTATTTTCTTTGTGTGGACTTCGATGCAGAACATAACTTTTTATTACTTGGACCCCATTAGCTTAAGTGCTGTACAAATGATCTTTGATAAAGTTCAAGAGACAACAGGAGAAACAGTGAGTCCATGCCACATGAAATCACTTACTTGCATAGCAGATTTGTGATTTGTTATTTGTTGTAACAAATACAGATTTGTTATTTGCTAGAACAAACTGTTACTTTCATAACAAAAACGTTTTGCCAAACACTTAAGCTGCTTTTCATATAATAGGTATCTCATGCTTCAACTGATGTTACACCACTGCATTTTATATACATTATTCAGCTGTGTTTGCAACACTTCGGTATCAGTCTTCATATATTAATCCATCACTGAGAAGTGGTTCTGAAACACTGGACATATGGCACTCAAAACCCAGGGCTTTATTCCAGATCTCATTTCTCTGTAAAATTGTATTTAATTTCTTTTTCACTAATGTTGTGGCCACATAACCTCTCACATAATATTACTAGTGCAGGATTAGTCAATAAAATGATGGAACTAGTGATCACAGTGATTGTCCTGGGTTCAACTGTTTGTGAATAGCAGCTGGATGAACACAATACTCTGCTAATAAGTCTTTGAAAACAGTAAAAAATTTAGGAGTTCTGTTTGCTGAGACATTATGCTTTGAGAAATTAGAATCATAGATTAGTTAGGGTTGGAAAGGACCTTAAGATCATCCAGTTCCAA
>JBAFWW010028879.1:3175-34124 GCA_036873685.1 Agapornis canus
ATATTATGGAGAAAGGTTACAGAAACTATCACTGGGATTTGAACTTAGTCCTCCTGCAAGCCCCAGGCACATTGACCATCAGGCTAAAGGTGAGTCTGGATTGACTTCTCTCTTCCTTCCTGCTATCCAAAAGTCTCATCCCAGGCTTAAAGAAAAAAAAAATTCTGCCAATAATTTCTTTTTGAGAAACAGGTATCTCTTTGTGAAAGAATCAGTGCTGTTACAATTTTTTGATAAATGGAGCTTTGTTGAGCCATTTTTTTCTGGAGGTTGCAATTGTCATGACTGATCTGAGACCTCAACGTTCTGATTAGCCCTTTTGTGACTTACTGTTCATCTTCTTGAAGCATATAACGGAGTGGTTTTGGTGCAGAGCTCAACAGTAAGAGACTCTCATTGACATTTCTTTCCTCATGAGATTGGGTGTTGCTGTTGAGCAAAAGGACGTTACTTGGAAATCCTCACCTAGAGGTGAGGGGTGCCTCTGGGGGGCTATTTCCCAGTTGTGGCTGAGCCTAGAAATCTCAATAACTGCCTTATCTTTGGGTTTTCTTTTTACTTGAACCTTGATTTCCTATATTCCTGCATTGTTTCCATTGTTTCTGTATTTCTGCAGGCTAGTGACCATGTATACTCTTCCCAGCCTGCTCAGAGAAGATACATCTCCCCGTAAAACAACCTTTTCTAGCTCTGTGATTTTCTCTTGGTCTTTATAGTCTCCTGTTTTTTTCTGTAATTTTTCATCTTACTCATTTCAAGTTTCGATACCAAGACACTTGGTCTCAGATAGGGGAATTGAACTTATACTTTGAATTCACTAGTCATCTGACCATGGACTTCAGGAACAGTTAAGCTTTTGAGGACTGAAAGGCTGAACATACAACAGAAGCAGCCTTGATTTAGTATTGTGAACCTCATAAGCCTAATCCTCCACTTTCTGCTTTTCTACTAGGACCTATGGCCCATTGTGTAAAGAATTTAGGGTATGGGGGACATTTAAAGAGATCACCATTACTTTTCAGAGTAGACTTCAAAGAAAAGCTCACTTTTACCATTCGTTTTTATCTTACTTCTATTCCTTTTGTTGTTTTGTGGGTTTTTTGTGGGTTTTTTTTTTTTTTGTATTTTTTTCTTTTTTTTCCCGGTTTTAATTTCTCTATTAAGTTTAATTAGGCTCATGGGCTTGATCACCAGGTGGGTTTTCCCCAAGCTTCCACAGCAATGCTTTCCATCAGCAGCAGACTTGCAAGAGAATTTTGTTAAGCTGCAGATAGGAGCCTAATGCTATGGGATGTGAAGTGCTTCATTGCTAAGTGTTTTTTATATCTGGTGAAATTGCCAGGAAGCATTATATATTTAATTATTGTTAAGCATGCAGACTCAAGATCCCCTGATCAGCAGGGTACCAGAGCACAAATAAGAAAAGAGGGATGTGGTGTTAACCAGGGGAATGATTCGTAGCTCTGAAGTTAACCAAATGCTTGTATATCTCAGGGAAGTAGCTCTGCATCTTCCAACTGCCTTTTATGTGGAAAATACAGGGCAGGGTTAAAAAAAATATATATATATATATATATGATAAGACAAAAGAAAAAAATCCCTGGATTAGTTCTGGGGAATCTCAGCACATGTGAAGTTCACCACAAGGAAGATTGGCACACACCTTTTGGACATTTTGTGCATGGTTTTTCTGGGCAGGCTCTTAGAGCATAAGCATTTCCTATATCAAATGCGAAGTAGCATAAAATATGAGCTGTTGGTATGAATAGCAATTTTTGTAGCCTTTGCTTTATGATCATTTGCATATTCAGAATCTGCCTTGGGGTTTTTCGGCTTTTTTTTTTGACTTCTTTTAAAAGACATTTACCTGAAGAAGGGCTTAGTTTCAAGAGCACAAAGTAAGCATTTTTTCTTCAGTTGACTATAATCCTACCAGAAGAATTAACACTTAGAACAGAAATCCTTCTTTGGGTCCTACAGGGCGTTAGAACATCTCAGGTACTGGCTGCTGGTTTAATAAAAAAATGGGATTTCCATTTACTTCAGGGGGGCTTAATGTATTGTTCTTGTAGTAAGACAGTCAGAATGAGTCAGGAGCCAAAGAATACACTTTATAGACACAAATAATCGTAAATTCAGAATGTCACCTTTAGGCAGAGGCATTTTTATTATTGTTAGTGGAGCTGCTGAGTAGGTTTGATGTTTTATTCTCTTGAGTACTAAATGTTCCAGAGTAACACAACCCTATCTTTATCAGGCTTACAAGGAGGGAGTACAGCCAAACTTGCTTCCTATACTTCTCTATGATTGATAGCAGATGGCATGCTTTAAAATAACCCTATCCATTAGCAGTCCTCAATGTTTTTACTCAAGGCATTTACAATGGTCTGAAGTAGAAAACACATTCGCTTCATAAGCTTGTTTCAGTCTGCAACAGCTGTACAGGTGCAAATCTTTCATTAACTCTTAAACCTTGGTGAAATAAATGCTGCACTGTATTTTATTTTTAGTGAAGAGGTTGTTCTTCAGGAGAGTGGAGGACTGTATTCTCTCCTTGCATATGGCAGAGGTTTATGCTAATAAAATAAACTTTTATATTTTTTTTCTCCTAGTCCCCTGTAAATTTTTAGGATGTGATACTGCCAGGAGATAAATGTGGCTGTTTGTAGGCTAGCACTCTAAATGGTCAAACAGCAATACTGGAGGAACTGTAACTTGGGACTGGGATCCCTGGGTGACGGCAGCCAGCTCCTTTCCCTGTAGTCCAGAGAGGCAGCACTGGCTATAGCCCAAGGGAGGGGAGTCTGCATATGTCGCCCACCTCTGCCTTACACTGCAGTATTTTTCTCTCCAATTGCAGAGATGTAGGCACACACTCCTACATGCCCACACACATACACATATTCAACCTGATTTTGAACTCCTTGCTGGCAGGATGTTTCCTAAAAAAAATTGCTAAAATCTGTCCTACATTCTATTTATTTTGCCTAGGTTTCTATGCAACAGTTATAAAGGACATTACAATTTACCTGTCAGCCCTTCCGATACAATGAACTCCTAAGCACCTCCCCAAACATTAGTACATTATCAGCTAAAGCTTAAAATATTAGTAGCAAATCTTTAAGATTAGCATTTAGCATTAATATTAGAAAAGATCTTAAAATATTAGAGCCAGATAAAACAGTATTAAGAGAGGTATAGGAGTCATTAAGCAGCATAACTGTCACTGACTAAATGGATGCTGAAACTTTAACATGCAAACCAGTGCAGATGATAGGAACTTCACGGAGACAAGAGGATCCTTTCATTTAAAAGGAGGTTGGAGAGATGAAGTTTAGGGATTTGAAGCTGGTAAATAAAACAACACAGCAGGAAAAGTTACACAGAATGTGCCATCTTGTTAGTGGCAATCGCATCCTATGTTATTTTTCTTAAGCTAAAAAGATAAAACAAGAAGACGGGCAATATCCTGTCACAAATAAATGGAAATTGGGGCATCTTTTTATATAAATGCAAAGAAGCAGAGGAAAAATACAAATGTGCTCTCAGTCCATGTAGGGTAATAGAGGTGTTAAAATGACTTATCATGATGGACTACAGCACTTATGTGCTGGAGATCTCCAACACTTATGCCCATTTTATGACATCACAAACAAAGTTGAGGGAACTTCAGCTTGAAACCATGGAGATGGAACTACCGCCAACCTGGGAAGCAGTGTTGTAGTGGGGCAGCTCCTGAGCAGGGCTTGGCTCTGAGGTGGCAGCGGGGATGAACCACCATTACAGTTCATGTCAGATCTTCCTTGTAAGCACCTGGAGGATTTGGTGCTAAATGAAATGGGGTGGGGGGAGGGAAACAAGGCCAGCTGTAGACATAAGAAGATTAAGAGCATCAGTACTTGTTTCTAGCTAATCTTACTTGATGGCTTCTGTAAGCAGGCAAGGCTAGTCACTCCTGTTAATTATTCAAAGCCCTGCACCAGTTTCAGAGCTGAGTGGTATAAGAGGATGTGTAGTGTCCCCATTTCTCAGCCTGGCTGGAGGAAAGGCATGAGAAGGGGGTTTCTCTTTCCATCACTAAGCAATGCCCCATTTTTGATGTGGGAAATGTGACCCTGGGAGGGGCCTGTAGCTGACCCCAGTTCAGGGCCAGCCTGGCACTGTGAAACTTCATTTGTTTCTGAAGGGTCTGATGAGCTGAATACAGGAAAGGCTTTTGCATAGTTGTGTTCTATCTTAAAACAATGAGTGTGATTACATTTTTAGGGGATCAGGACTGCATTCTAGCATGTAGATTAATAATCCATAGGTACAGGGTTACATACATTAGTGCTTCATCACAGGAGGAAACAGAAGGAAAGGCGTACACCCTAAGATCTTCATCATGCCAAATATGTCCTCAGGCTGTCCAGATACCACAGTTTCAAGATCTTGTGCATTTTCTTTATTTAATGTTGACATTAAGGCACAAAATAGAAAAAGTGTGGCAGTGGGGTCAAGATATGTATCCTTTCTGTTGCTTGATGCCCCTATGAAGTTGTCAAAGAATTTTAGTACGTCACGCAGTATGATGTAAATACAACAGAAATACAAAAATATTAACAAAAAAAGATATACTCTACTAGGGTCTCTTGAATCTGATCAAGACAACCCTTGATATTGCATCAGTATTTGGAATAGGTGTCTATGTCCAGTCTATATACCATTATATCATCTTTTAGTTTCATTATAGCAAATCACATATATTTCATTATAGCTTTTGGAATTGCTGAAAGAATTTTTTTGTGCTAGATTGGCTTTTTATTTGGTGTCCAGCTCATACCCACACAGACAGGTCCTATAGCTCGAAAAAGGAAGTCTAAAACGCTTTTTAAATTGGCTACTCTACTGCTTTTGGTCTGACTGCATCATGGGGGAAGGTGTACCTAGTCTATTTCTAATGTGATTAGGAGCTTTCTGAAGAAACAGAAGTAGCTTTGCATAAAAAAACTTCCACAATATTCAGAATCTGATGTGTTTGATTGACTACCACTGACCTCACTGTTGCCATTTCCAGGAGTTAAGGTGCACAGATGCTTAAATATCTACTGACATTGGCCCCTATGTTCCTCCTGAAAGTCAGGGAAACATTTTTTTTATTTAAATGGGAGTCATGTTCACTCTCAAAGTTAAGCATATTCTTAAGCACTATGTGAGCTGAAGACCAAAGAACACCCTTTATAATGATACCACAGGTTACTGCAAATTATGTGGGACTTTTGTAGTAGTGGTTTCATTTAGTGAACAAATAAGAAAAATCCTTTTATTGTCCCTCCAAACTCTTTATTTATTAATGACCTAGAAAGATGTGATGTTATTATTAAGAAACCAACAAATTTTGCTTGGACACAAGCCAGCAGACTCAGAACTTGTGTTGCTCTTTAATAGCCTCCTTTTTTGAGCTAAGGAATAAGTCCCAGCCCCATCTCTGAGCTGGTAAGTGTTGGAGGGTAGCCAAGGGGGACAAGGAAGGGGAGGGTAGAGAGAGGTTACACTTAATACCCAGTAGATTTTGGCATTCTGTGAATTAAGATGGATTTCTGATGCTGGTCTCCATGCCATTCATAGCAGTGTTGGCAGTAGTAAACTTGTGCCCCATGCTTCCTTGCCAAAACTAAACTCAACTAAAAACATATTTTAGGAAGCTAATTATACAGCCAAATAACTGAAAGGTATTGAAAAAGCAATGTATACCTAACATTAAATGAATTTACATTGGCAGTAAGGAACACATATACTAAAAATACAGTAATATGGCAAAACTGTAAGCAATGGAATTTAATCAAAAATGTAATATCAAGCATAGGAAATGGTGTTCTGACTTATTACAGAACTGACACTCTGTGCATCCATTGTGTACAAACCTTATATGTTCTGAATGAAATTTGCTGTTTTATCATTTTATTTTATTTCTTGGAAAACTAAAATCTCAGTATACTGTCCCCCTCAGTTGGGTTACAAAAGGTGTGTATATGTATATATATATATATATATATAAGCCCCTTCATTGTTCCTTCTCTTTTAAGGGGAGAACAGTCCTAGGCTGAAAAATCAGGTATGACCTAAACAGAAGCAATCCATTAAGAGAAGAGGAAAAAACAAAAGTACAACTTTGGGAGTGGATTTTAAAAGTTTTCTGATGGATCAGCATCCTTGAGATTAACCATTCCCATATGAAAGTTGACATTTTAAAATGTAAGTCTTATGAAAGATAAGAAGGAAATGGTGAGAAATGAAACCTTAAATATTTTGAAGCATGACTTCCTGTATTATGTGTCAGTTGGCAAAACTTTCAGGGGAAAGATGCACGCTTCAAAATCCATGCAGTGTTGTGCATGCATTTGCCTAAAAGTTTCCTCCTGTTGCTTAGTATTTTCGTGTTCAAAATCTTCCACACCTTTGGAGTAGAGATGCAGTATCTCTTCAACATTGCTTTTAATCTCACAGACAGATGTTTTAGATCAATCGCTCAAAATGGAACAGTTTAGCAGCCAGAAAACACTGTCAGAAAAGATTTGTTGTAAGAAAGATGAAACCGTGAAATAAAATTGAACTTTTATCCCCATTTGGATGGGAACTGCACTTGGCTAGGAATCCCAAGGGGATGAACACAGTGGCCTATCATGTGTTGAAAAAACAAACAGATGACAGTGCTCTGCAGTAATCAAGCAAGCACCGTTTCTGAGAAACAGTGTGATTACTATTGTTCAGTACTGCAGGACCTAAAAAAAGATAATTTTTGAAGAAAGGAAGGTGGTCTTGTGACTGGGATTAAGGAAGATGAGACAAAGATGTTGTCAATGGCCTTGAGTTGTTCCAGTTCTGGAGAACCCATGGTGTTCTTGTGGCAAAGGTGTATCATACACAAGTGTTAGCAGAGCAGCTGGACTTTATTTTCCAGCGTTATTCAGAATCAGGTATAATTAACATGCTAGTGATGGTGGGTGGCACTATTTCCTAACTGCAAGAGCTCTTTTAATGGAACACATTCTATTTATTTCTGAAAAGCTGATGCAAATAAGGCAATGTTGCTCATGGTAATACCCATGAATGAGATCCAAGCATCCAGCTGGTAAACCAGAGGTGGCTCTTTAAGGCGCCCAAGGGCTAAAACCCAAACTTCCCAGTCCAACTCAGTATCTTTCTGCCTCTCCATAGATATTTTATAACAGAAGTATTAAAATGTACTTTTTTCCCAGAAGGTTTTATTTTATTTTGTGTACCATGGTGGCCTCTTCATATGCTGTGCTGGAATTCTGCTTGGCAATGTCTTTTGGTCTGGCCATATTGCAACGCCATATCTGCTTTGAAATGACAAATGTTCCTATCAAGGAACGTGCCTCTGCACCACTTCCACTCCTTTGTCTTGCTCATCTGTGTTTAGGCACACCACGTGCTTTTCACTTGCCTTGTACTTTGTTTTGGGAGGTTTTGCATAGTTGTGCCTTCGCCTGCTTGTCTCCTTCAGTATCCTCCATGCTGGATGAGTTTGCATTGTGTAGTGTTTTCCTCTTCATTTATTGCAAACAAATCTGGTCTCTGCCATTTGTTTACTCTTATACTCTGTCTTTATGCCTTGGTATGCATTTTTAATTAGATGTGCTTCAGTTCTTTCACTGCTTGTTAACACTTTCTTATGGTAAGTACATTCTCTACCAGCCCTGTGCCTAGGAAATTAGGATTTGCTTCTTCTACTCATGATTATCATTTGATACAGAGACTCACTGCCTAGCTGGCCTGTCTGCTGGGTCCCTACACTTTCATTGTGGACTTTAAAGGTTGTTCTCTTACACATCTGAGATAATCCAAGTGCACTTATCTGCTTAACAAGTATTCTGCATAGAGAGAAAATAGTGTTCTGGTTATGTGTCTGGGCTGTTTCCGGTCTTCAGCAGCTCCAGTTTAGATGCCTGATATGGAGAACTCCTGGACAAAGCACACAGTGTGTGCAGATCAACTGCCTGCATTGTGGAAAGTTCTTCTGCACACGCAGAGCGGGTCCCAGAGATCAGGAATGCGCCCAGTTAGCTGTGAATGTGCTGGCTATCAGTCTTGTGAATGGAGAATGGATGTGTCTGGGGGAGAATACTGGAGTCCTAAACACACGACAGCTTTCAAAAAAAGCATCCTTCCTGTGTGCCAGTATTGTTTGAAGATGGAATTACTCTTTTTGCCTTTTTCTTTTTTTTTTTTTTTCTTTCCTTTAAATAGTGTGAGCCCTTTTGCATTTCCACTGTTTTCTTTGGCCTCTACATCTGACTCATGCCACAGGCAAAGGACTTCACCCTTTCTAGCTCCCTTCTATGCCATCAGCTTACTGGTCACGATCTGGGAACTGGAGTGGGAAGACTTGACCCCACTCCATCCTTTTCTTCCATTTTGCTCACCCTGCTGTAACAATTGTCTTGTACTTACTCTCCTGTGTTGCCAGAATGTGTATGTTCTCCAGGATTTCACGCACTGTGAGGGACTGCAAGGCTCTTTCCATCTCAGTCTTCCCTGACCCTGTACTCTGGCTGGGGGCAATACACAAGGATGCCAAAGGTCACTAACCACTTCAGCATGCACAGTGATCAATATCTGCTGAAGCCAGTGCTTAGATTTGCTCCCTCTCCCTTGCTAGTGCTATATTTCACAGTGAGGAGCCAAGAAACATTTATCTTTCCTTCCAAGAAGAAAGGGCAGTAAAAAAGGGGAAAAGTCTTCTCTCTACACTTGTTCCCACCAGGAGGGCATTGTGTTTGGCCTCTGATCCACTTTTTTGTTATAAATTTGCATGGTGTGATGTTTGCTTTGGCCAGTGTGGTGGTGGGGTAGTGACTGGCATGCTAGCACTGAGCCGGCTCCTTCGCCATAGGGCAGGTCAGGGCAGGGCTCACCAGGCACCTGGCATGTGGAGTGGAGATGCTTGGTCTCTGGGAGACTTCAGGACACGAAGCACTCTCCTCGAAGATTTGTGGTGCTGGGATGCTGAGGTCTGTGTTTTGCACTCAAATAGCAGTATTTCAGGGCATGCTGGCAGCAGGAGCAGAATGCTCACACTGAGCCTGCGAAAAAGCATCACTCCATGGAGCAACTTCACATTGGCAGGGAGATGAAGTGTGCAGACTAATAGGTCATTTCCACTTTAATTTCTACTCTAAAATGACTCTTTGTTACTGTTCTCAGACTCGACGCCAACCGTCACTTACACCACACACCAGATCTTTGTTTCTTTTCTGCCCTTTTCTTTGAGGAGAAGCCTTTAAAGCAAACAAACACAAAACTGTGAGAAACCAAGGGAAGATATGGACTGGCCCACTCCTTAGTGCTGGAATGTAGAAACTACGAAGACATTTTTTTTATTACCAATGCTGGAAAGCACAGTCACTGTGTGGGCTGGAATACAATTTATACTACATGCAGTAGTTGAAAAAAAAAAAGAATCCTTGTAAAAATGGGTGTAACCAACCTTGGGCTGTGGTACAACTGGCCTTTCAGCCCCCACTTGAGATTGTCCATCCCAAAGGGAAACTGTGGTTTGGAATAAGAACATGCATCTAATTTCACTCAGAGAACTCATTGGAGATGGCACTTCAAGAAAGAGTCTAAAGTATATTTTTTGTCATGATTAGTGGCCCCCTCACCACTACATTTGATTATGTTGGAAGTGGAAAAGTTAAATTCTTATAAAATGATGATTTACAACCTATGATTATCCAGGTAGGGTGCATGGATTGCACCAGCTTGGTTATCGGACTCCAACCTCATCCTAGCTCATTGTTGTGAGAAAATAAAACTGAAATGTAAAAAAGCTGAAAACGCAGCCTCTGATTGCTCAGGGAATTTTCTCAGTCATACATTATCTTTCTTAGTAGCTTCAGTTATTTTGTCTCCACTAAAACCCAAAGCAAAATATTGCCCTGACACTCTCCCCTTGATTTTGGATTTGCAGCAGCCAAAATTTATTTTTATCTCATGTTGTCTTTTCTCCTATGGTTATGCAAATCCTTGGAATATAGGGGGCAAGGGGAAGAGCTAATTTTAAAACAAGTAAATACCAATGGTAGGTTTCTTCAGTCGCTCTGAGTGCAACTGTCCTGGGTGCTGCTGTAGAGATGTGGTTACTTCCAAATAGCCCAGGGGTAGGTGCCAAGTGGGGACGTTGAATATTTTCCCTGCAGACACATAACTTTGACCACAGGATTGAAGTACCTTGCCTTAATGCTCTGCTAAGCTACTTTGGAAACACAATGTTGTGTCTTAGGAAGCACAAGTTAAGGAAATGTATCTCCATACAATCAGTCACCAAATAAAACCTCTGTGTACAAAGGGTTTGATGGTGAGTGAAGGGTGGGGCTCATGAGAAATATCTTGAAGAAAATATGGGGCATCAGTCTTTCATTGCTTCTCCCAGAAATCTTTTCCTGTTTTAGTTAGTACTTGCTGTATTTTGATGCAGGATTATTTTTGTTTTCTTTTTTTCTTTTTCATTATCCTTATTTCATTTTCCATTTTTTCCCTGGCCAGGAAATCATTTAGAAAGAGTAAATTCTATTCTTTGTCAAATTTATCTGATTTCTCCTCTCTGCCTTCATCTCTCCCCTAATATATCAATTTTCTCAAACCTATGCTTAACTCTTATGAACAGTAGTAGATACTCAGTGGATTCCCAGGCTCAAAAAACATCAGGAATAACACTAGAATGTGTTTTGTGAACAAACATGAGTGTGCCTGTGTGTGTGCAAGAGCTCTGGCTACAGGCTGTTCTGTATGTTTTACAAACAAACATTGAAGATAATCAGAGTATATGGCATGTGTAACAGCTTCCTACCAAAGCTGTACTTTTTTTCAGTGTGCTGGTGCTGAGTTAGTCGATGCAATTTGTGGTTGATGTTTGGAATCACATTCAGCTCCTGTTTGCTCTTCCTTTGAGTACCATTTCAATGTTCATTACTATAACAAATTAAACACAGTAATCTTCTGTGTGGCCTAAAGTTTCTGTATCCAGCAAAGCACATAAGCCTCTCCCTGTATGATGTGTCAAGGGGCTTTAAGTGAATCTTTAAATGCTGCTTAGACTAGGATGAGTTTAAATATCCATTTAGACTTTTCTGTGTTTTGGGCATGGAGAAATGAAGATATAAAAATTTGTGAAAACAAAGTCATTTAGGTGGAAGGTCCCAGGTTTGGAAAACTTGGCCCATAAAATACATGCAGTAAGGATACTTGTGGTTGTACAAGATAAAATTCACAAGTCATTTGGATTAACCTCTCAAGTTACTGCAGGGGCATGTAGTCTTCATAGTCATGTAGCTTGATGAAGCTGTGTATGAATTTATGTTCCAGTCTCACAACCTAATAAACTTACATAGTTTAAAATGCCTGACAAGGGCTGTAGGGTTTGGAGCATAAATTCTGTCTCCTCCTTCCATGAAGCACCATATGCATGCCTGACCCTCCTTGGAAAGAGCAGAGTATGTCTCATGTAAGTCTGCAAATAATCTACACATCTGAATGCCAAAATGAGAAGAATAAATAATTTGCTTCAAATATGCATTCTAATGGTCTCAACCTAGATGCTTTTTTCAAACATTGAATTCATTTGAAGATTCTCTGGATGTAAAGTTTTTGTTCAAACTTTTGGACTCTTTGTGATCTGGCTAGAAATTAGAGCACATCAAGCCTTGTACGTAATCAGAAAATGCCGTGTGAAAGCAAGGACTGCTGCAAGCAGTGTCTTTGTTAAATTCCAGCTAGACCAAACTCGTTCCTTGCTGCTCAAGCACTGAGCTCACTGGTCTTATGACTATGTGTGCAGTCTGAATTGATTTCTGAGCCCAGCTAGGGGAAAGAGTTAAGCCTGTTCTCCCCTTCTAGTTGGCAGAAAGTTTGCAGTTTAAAATTACATACTGACTCTGGTGTAGAGACACCAGAAATTATAGAGCAGACACTGTCCAGGACAACATATAATTTAAAATGTACTAAAGAATGTATACCACATGGCAAAGTAAGTGAAGTGCTTCTTCAAATATAAGTGTTTTGCATAGAAAGGCTGCAATTATCCACTCCTAGGGAAATGTTTGCATTCATTCTAAATCAATATTTACTATTCATCTCTTGTGTTCAACAAAACAAGGATTTAACTTTTTTTTTGTTTTGTTTTAATGAGGTACTAAGACTACAATAATACAACAAAGTAATTGTCATGATACAAAATATCACTAAATTGTGTTGCTATTTGGGAGCAAAAATTTTTTAAAAGGAGAGGTATCCCTATTCGTGAAATGTTACTGCAGTAATACACAATTCAAACTCAGCCAAGCAGGGAGACTCACCAGTTTCAAAGAAATGTTAAGCCATCACTCTGTTAAGGCCCTTAACTAGGATCATTCGGGTGAGTCCTCTATCTCCCCCCTGAAAGTATCAGCCTTTTTATAATGATTCCTTTTCAGCTGGTGTCTCAACAAAAGCAACAGTGCAATTTCTTCTGGTTTTAAGCTTGTTTCCATCCCCCATTCCACCCCTCCCTCCAAGTGTCTTTCAGCTAGGCAGGAGGAGCCAAGAGCACATTGATTCAAACCTGTGTTGATGCAATGGAGTCACCTGAATTTCATCCTCCTGGGAAAATTGGGGGGGGGAGGGGAGTATTTCAGGATGATAGCAAAGCTCTGTCTTTTCAAGGAACTAATCTGCCTTTAAAAAGTGATGTTGTACTTGGGGAGAGCATAGCAAAGGAAAAACTCAAAAAATCACATAGGGGAGATGAGTCCTTCCTGCAGCAGGATCCTGGTGAAACAAAAGCATCTGAGAAATTTCAGACTCATTGGGAAGAATGGCACTTTTAATTGCAGCTTGTGCCACTGCTATACTGTGGTTAGGAGGATGTCCTTGCACCAAGGATCCTTCTATTTGAATTTACCTGGCATGTCTTAAAACATATTTCTCAAACTTCTCAAACTTCAAAAAATAAAAACTAAGCCACAATGCAAACCCCAACATGCATGGATTTTTTGGCACTGATGTGCTCCATGTGAATAAAATAAGATAACTGGAAACATTTTAGTTGGAAAATCCCTTAAAATCCTTTTTTTCCATCTTTATTTTTTATTCTTACGTGCTGCCCATCATATTCCAGGCTCTGATCCACCCTTCTGAATACTAACTGCTTCTGTTTCTACTGGTAAAATCCATGGTACAAGCATAGGCTCTTGAGTGAATTTCAATCTCATACTCGAGCAGATAGTCTTGTATTTTTTCCTGTGAGTCTGTAGTAATTCTTATTCTTCTAGAAAATCATGCACATAAATAGGGCAAATAGCTCTGAGAGAAAAGCAGTCTCTTTCCTTATCAAATGTTATAGTAACTGGTATTTTAATTCTCCAGATATCACCCTTGGTGTGCTGGGTAACAAACGGCTGAATAGTGCCTAATCATTCAGCAGCAATCCAAAAAAAAAGCAGAAGGTTAAGAACAAGTTCATAAAGTCTGTAAAATCAATGGTACACTAGAAAGGAAACTGAAGTGTACCAGAAGAGATCTCTTGAGTGTCATTAAGAAAAAAAAAAAAAAACAAAAAAAAAACAAAAAAAAAAAAAACAAAAAAAAAAAAAAAACCAGAAACTGTTTATGGGAAGAACTTTTACCCAAAGAACTGGAGGAGGCCAGCAAAACCATTCTGCTGCACTCCAGCTAAATGTCTAATATTGGAGACATTTTCTACACAGCCCATAAAGGATAATGAGGATGGCTTTGGTAGCTTTTCAAGAAAGTTAATCTTGTCAGTGTTCACAGAAACATGATGTGAGCATGCATTCTCAGAACATACAGACTATGGTGGTCATACATAGTGAAGATGGTAAACCAGTACTCTGCATTTCACCCCTGTAATATGCCCTATCTATTTTGCATGAGAGAAATTGCATTGACCTAACAATATGATGAAACAGAAGTGGCAATGAAGCTTGGTGTTATGCCTGCCAGTTTGGTGGCAGTGGGAATTGGGGTGTTTGCTCTCCTACTGTCTCTGACCCTGATCCTCTGTACACTTTTGGGAGAGTCAAAGTTTTGCTATGATTCATTTTTCCAGAGAGTACAATTTGTGTACCTTACTGGGGTACTATAAGAATTATTTGCAAAAAAATGTTTGAGATGCCAGTGGGATGGTGTTTCAGAAGTTCAGGGTGTTATTGGTCACCCTAAAAAGTAGGGAGCTGGCTCTGTTTTGCTTTTAGACTACAGAGCAGTTCTATTGAGGAAAATATTGAATACCTTTCAAAATTAAATTTAAGTTCTTTGTATTTCAGAAGAAATAAACCTTTTCTCTTGAAAGAGGCATTAACAAGGACGAATTAAATGAGTCACTCTAAAAGTGGTAAAACCAAATTGTAAAACTTCTGTGTCATTGCTCTGTGATTCCAGCTATCTTCAATTAATAGAAAAAAATGCAGAAATTTGGGTGGAAAGAATGCACAAAATTTGAAGTCAAAGAAAAATATTCTTCGTGGCGTTGGCAAAGTGAGTTTTCTAAGCTGAAGTAGCTTTTAAGTAATTAGCATCTGCTGTGTTCAATTAAAGAGTGACATGCAGACCCAGATGGAGGGCTCCAAGAGTTAGTGGCCATCTGGATTCTGGTCTTTATCAAGTGTACGCTCTGTTCTGAATTTCACCTGGCCTATGAGACATCCTTCCCTCTGCCTCACACTGCACAATCAACCCTGAGTCACTGGTGGGAAAAACAGTGAGACAATTCCTCTGTCAGGTTCAAAGTTTTCTGAAGTCAACAGAAAGACTATTACTGAAGAAGTTGTCCTCTGTATTGCTCCCAGTTTTATCAAATGGAAGTTACTCAAAGAAAATCCACTTTTGTGGCTTGACATGCAATAGTCTCTGTTGGGACATATGGCTTGGGAGCCTTAACATCTGAAATTACACATAAAAAATCAGCTCTTAATGGGAGAATTTTGTCAACAGACCTTTTGTATTCTTTAAAAAATGCAACCAAGTTTTCCTTAGAACTGATAAGAGGTATCAGACCCAACCACAAGGGCTTAATTCTGTGGAGAAATATAGTTTTAGAAGTGAAACTATAGTTTGGGAAATTCAAAGACTCAGAACCAACTGACAAACAGTTTCTGACTACTCTGCATCTAAAAATGAGCCAACCTCATTTAGTCTATTTTAAAAATGTGTATCCATACTGCTTGCATGCCAAGTTCAGCATGATGGAAATGAAAATGGTTGAGGTATAAACCCTTGGAAAACAGGATTTATAATGGAAACAGTAATTGACTCTTAACTACTGCATTAAAAATACAATACTATAATACAAAGCCTAGCTCTTGGGATCCCAGCTCCACTTCTAACCTCAGGTTGGCAGACAAACACCTCACCACAAAGCTAACTAATGTTTATAGGTTTGGGTTTTTTTTGTTATTTTCTTTTTTCTTGCAAAAGGAACATGGCATATGAAAAGAAATTATAGAAGCAAAGCAAAGCTGGCCAACAGTTCAGAAGTTCTCTGTTGTAAGGTTTTAATGTTTTTCCCAGTCGCTGGTTCTCTCTTAACTCATAAGACTAAGAGAAGATGTCATACCTCTTCTCTGGATGACTGCTCTATTTTGGTTAATTATTTTATTCAGCTTTTATTATGAAGGTTAATTCATAACCAAGACTTCACCTCAGCTTTACAAATATTTATCTGTTCTTACAAAGGTCAAAAATGTGAATCAAGAAGACAAAAAAGACCAATATCTTTACAGATGTTGATTTTCTCTTCTCTGCATGACTGTAATAGAGAAGAGATACAAATTGGTCTGAAATGGAGCAAAGCAAATCTTCAACTGATCTCATTAAAAATGCTTACAAAAGACTTTGTCTATTCTGAACTGGGGTGTTACTTTTGTTGCCATTTACAGTTGTCATGACATCTTGTAATTTTGGTTTATATGGAAAGTACCAGTCCAATCTGAAATTCTCATTAAAGGTTGTGACAAGGGTAAGGTCAAGAAGTTCACTGGGGAAGAAGTACTAGTTAGCCATGGTCAATAGATCCATGCATGGATATCTGAAACAAAACTGAATGCTAAGAGATCTGCATACTATGAGATCTTCTTGAAGTACTTTAAAAAATCTTACTTCTCTGTACATTGGTAATTTATCAGTCTCATATTTTTGGAGGTACTAAAAAGAAGTAGAGGACACAGAAGGAACATTTTCTGTCTGTAAATAAGTTTAGTTCAACTACACATTAAAAGAAGAATTGTAACCACTTTGCTTTCCTTTAGGTATTGAAGATGATATGTAGCCTTAAGCTTAGATCTCAGCAAAGATGCATCTTCACTTCTGCAGGCATTGCTTGTTGAACTCAGCTCACAGTAATAACGGTAACAGTAGTTGCAACCACCCCAGACAGGTGCATAGGTTGAGCAACTCAAAGCCCTGCTGATGTTCGCTATTAGCCCATGTATGTGTACTCAAACCAGAGAAAATAGGTCATGTATATTGTGACAGTTTAACTTACCTATTCTGAGGCAAATTTCCCAGTAATGGTCCCATGGGCACGTTTCTTTTTTTTTTTTTTTTTTTTTTTTTTTCTTACCTTTCACTATTGAATACCTTTAATTGCAATCTATCCTGTTGGTGTTAGTGTAAAGAGGATCTGGGACCTAACACAGAACACTGTTGTTACAGGTCTTTTTCCTGGAAAGGAGACAATTTACCTTTACTGGAATCCACGTCTTCAAAGACACCTCCCTTTGAAAATGATTGGGAAATTGCCAGTGCAAATACCAAATAAAGATTCCAAGAACTGGCTCTTTATGATGAACGATTTATGGTTTATACTTTAAAATATATAAGCTATGTATTTCTATTTGGATTTTGAAAAACAAACCAGGAAAAGCAACAATACCTTAGTAAAAAATGTATACAGTTGTGGAATGCTAGTACAGTCTTTGGCAGAGGATCAACTCATGATAAAGCAGAATTCTATAAGGATATTAACATTTTTAAAGCAATCAAATTTGAAATAAATCTGAGAATGTATGTTTAAAATATGAAAAAAAAAAAACAAAACAAACCCAAAACAAAAAAATCCAACAAACCAATCAAAAAACCAACTTGAATATGCATTTTGTAGCTAACTGCTCCCTGTTGTTTTGGGCACTTGTCCTGCTTTATTATAATTTTTGAGGAGGAAAAACCTGAATGAAGCACAAGATATATTTCGAGTCCTGTTTTAGGTGGTTTGCAATCATGGATTTCCCTATTTTTCTTATCATTTTTCTTCAGTTTGCATTTTTAAGAGTATTATCCAATTTGGCTTGGCATGGTTCAAGTGCACAATTGCAACCATTTCCATGACCCAAAAGTCAGTGCCACTTTGTGGGTTGGCAGTTTGCAAATAAAACATATCCTTAATGAAGTGTGGAAGCTCCTGTTCTTTTCCTTCCTCAGGAGAAATGCCTTATTCTCTGGCTCAGAGCCTTATCAAATGCAGCAGTAAAGAACTGGCAAGCTCAATGCTGCTAATGGATTGAAATCTCCACCAGGTTGTTCATTTTTTGATTTTTTTTTTCCTTTTCCCTTTTTTTTTTTTTTTTTTTCCCCTCCTTAAATACTGCAGCAACTATAGCATCACTCCAGTCCTCTGTCTTTCACAATGATTGGCTGGGGATGGTGACAGCTCTACAGTACACATAAGAGAAATTTACATTACTCCACTAGAACTCACCAATGATTTGGTTGCTTATATAGGTCAATTATTAAGGGAAAAAAATAAAATTAAAATCAGGGGCTGATCTGTGTATTTGATATAAAATTGTGGTATTTATGCTTGTAACTCTTGTGACAGGTTCTGTAAGCCATAGGTATTTCGTCGCGTCTGCACTAGAAGCTGAAACCATAAGCTAGTGAATGACATTTGAATAGCTAAAACCAACTAAAGCCCAGTACAGGAAATGATGGCAGCCTCTTGGATTTTTTTTTTCCAGGATATGTTCGACCAATATTGAGATAAGAGTAGCTCTCACTAGTTGTGGCATAAATTGAGAAAACTGCATTTTTTAAACAACTTAGACTTTTTTATTTTTTATTTTTTTTTCTTTGACACAAATATGTTATGTAATCTCAGGATATGTTTTCTAACAGCACTGTTTTTTATACAGCTGAAGAAAATCACTTGTCCACCTGTTTGTAAGGATTTTTTAGAGTGGTCCAGGTAACCAGTCAAGGTACAAAAACTGCATATTTGCAGTATGGTTTACATTGAGCTGCATTGCAACTGGTTGGTGTCCAGAGCTTGCAAACTTGTACAACAGGGGATTAAAAGAAACAGGGAGGGAGGAAGGAAAAAGTAGGAAAATAAGGAGGGAGAGAATGAGTGAGGGAAGGAAGGGAGAGAAATTATTCAGTCACTCATTCTGGAATCTGTAGTGTTCCTTTAGTCACTTAGCCTGGTTCTGCCAATGTCAATAACCCCATGACATTCTGGGAGGAGGTAATAACATGGCCTGATGAGTAAAGAAAGCAGTTTGGTGCAGAAATATTACATTATCAAATAATGTAGGTGAGTTAGTGCTGTGTGGTCTGAGTCATTGTGTTGGAAAGCTGCTGGTATGATTGTGCTTATTTGAAACACAGGGACTCCTTGAGGGAAAGAAGTAGGTTACTCTCAATTCTGCTGGTGATGGAAAGGAATGAAAAGGGACATCTTCATACTACTGCTTATTTAGATCCTTGCTCTAGCATGTTACTAAAGGGACTTCGATGCTGTTTATCTACTGAGCAGATGGGAAGTCAGGTTCTTCCAGCAATACTTTTGGCAGATCAAAATGATTGCATGCTGCATCTAAGCTGAGGCTCTCCATAGAGTTCCTGTGCATCTATGGGAACTACTGAAATACTGGAATAACTATTCTAGAAATATTTCCCTCAGCAAGGAATTGATACGACCTGTGATGACCTCCTGTCTCATTATTTCTGCTCCTTAGAGGATTTCATTAGGGAAAATGTGTGAGAGGAGTCCATCGATGCACCGTTGCACACAGATGGTCTAGAACCTCTGCAGCACCTCAGCAGCTGCCTGTGCAGCAATTTATTTAAAAATATTTTTGGGCTGCTTGTTGAAAGAAGTGGTTTGCAATCTGTAAATTTAACAGGTAGATTTATGAAGGGAAATAATATATAAGATAAGAACTGACCAGGCTGTGAAGTGTTGTGTCAGTGATTTTCTGGAGGGGGAGAAAAAAAAAAAAAAGGGAATAAGTAGTGTTTTACTATCTTTTCTTAGGAGACTGAATTTCATATTAAACAGTTGTACTTCTAAAATGACTTAAGAGTGAAAGAACACAGGAGTCTTAGGAGGGAAAAGGAAAGTTATGGAGGAGCTCAGAGGCTGCAGGGGAGCTGAAGCTCACAGACAGGATCGGTTAGAGTTGGCTGGACTTGGAAGTCATAGAAAAAGGCATGAGTGGAGAGATTCAAGCATGTTTGTTAAAGTTTTGCAAGGATGGACTAAAGAAATTAAATCCCATATGAAGTAAGAGGAAAGGACTTCAGGAGCTGCTGAAATGTGGCTGCAATTTTTTGCTGGTGGAGTTCAGATAAATAACTTTGGACTTCGAAGTGCAATCTGTGGACCATGTATCAGTGAAAGGTATCAGGTTTTTTTTTCTTCTGCCTGCGGAGACCTTGATTAGTGGTAAAGGCCCAAAGTGTGTAAGACACATATTAATGTAAGGCCTCCAGTTGTAAACAATATTTGAAATAAATGATTTTTACTGTTTGTTATGGAAACGTTATTCTGAGGATAAGTCTAAAAGTGAAAGTGAGATTTAAGCCCTGTGTTAATCTGCAGAGATATGGCAAACAGCATACATAATCAATCACAGTGTAGCTTCCTTGCTTAAGAGGGAGCTTGCAGCTTCTTTATTCTGAAAAATACAGTATATTCTTTCATTGTGTTTATTCAAATTAGGGAACCTGAGCAGTGCTGACAACATTATTCTGCAAAATTATCTTCAGTGGTTTAAAAAACGTACCTGCCAAAATAAAGACCAGTAAATCTGGCGATGATGTGTTTGAAGAGAGTTCAGCAGCCCAGTTTTGTCCAATGTAAAACAATTGAATTTGCAGCACAAGCTCCTATGACTTCATTGTCCAAACCAACCAGCATCTGTAACTTTGCATTTCTTCATCGCAATAAACTTGTGTTATGTTGCTAAATTTAAACTTTCATTGACTACACTGGAAGTTTGGATTGTATCAGAGATACATTAGGAAGCACTGTGATAATTGTTGCTATGTCAGTTTAGATATTAATTTTATTCCTGAAGAAAAGCAAAGTTTTATTACTATCACTGCTTTTGCAGAGCAATATATTTACTTGATGACTTAGAGTTCCATATATCTCTTTCTTAATGGATTTCTTTATGTTTTATAAAGTATGTTTTTTTGAGTAGCACATACATTGGCAGTCTGAATATTTGCTGTTTTTCTCTGTTCTTTCATGGGTTCTATTACCAGTTTCTCTTGCACCTCCAGTTCTTCAGAATTAAAAAAATAGAAATAACAGTCTTACTCTTTCTCTCCCTTCCAAGTAGGTAGGAGAAAATTGCTTGATTTGATTATAGGGTCTGTATATGTGTGTAAAGAACTTATTGTGGGAAATCTATACTAGAGCCAAAATGATTAATGGTAATTAATGTTCCCACATTTAATAATAAAAGAATTAATAGTGAGCAGCCACTTACCATAAAGTGTTTCCTTGACATTTCTTACTAAAAATAAAAATTCTGATCATGCCGCATAGATTTAGGGAAAGAAGAAAGTGAAAGATTAGGTAAAGAATACATCTCACTGTAATTTAAACTGTTATTTTTCTGACAGGTCTTTATCTCCCATCTGGAAGAAATAAACACATTAAATTTTTTATTCTTTGTGAAATTGTTGTTTTTTTTTTTTTCCCCAGTGCAACAATAAATGTTTATTTCTGCCAGAAACCAAGAAGTTTCTCTATGAGGCTTTTACTGATGCTTAGACAAAGGTATGAGTCTCTTAACTTAATAAATACAGCTCTTATGCACTTGCTTTCTCTTCTTCATCACAAATTTTGATGTATAAGTAGTATTCCTATAGAGACCATGTCATCCACTTATATTGGTCATCTGCCTTCCAGTCTTCTGAGGCACTGGCACCTTTGATTATTGTTTATGAAGGATGGAGTGCATGGCATCAGTTAAAGGATAGCTCCAAAATAGAGCGTTAAACCACAGCCACAGTAAATTTCCAAATAAATAACAAAGGCTTACAGAAAGATCTTCAGACATACGGGCTGGACACTGGATGTGGCCAGAGAAGGAGTTTAATGTGACCTAGTGTGCTCTTGCAAAATCCTCCTTCTGTTGCTTCTGCTATGCCTATCCCCTGTTGTGTTCAATTGGCATTGCTTTAAATATCACCTCCTACCCATCAGCGCAGCGGGGGCAGCGTGTCTGGATGAAATGGTAGGAGACTGGTGTCAGATCAGAAAAGGGATTGCATCCATTTGGGAAAAAGTTCTCGGCCAAAGTGTCCAGTACAGAGTGAAATTCCATCCTTTGAAGAAAAAAAAAAAAGTGCGTAAAAGAAAAATACTGTCAGATGTCCATGTACTGTTAACACAGAATAATTTATACTGAATTCTGCTTTTACTGTTTTGGTAGATTTTTATGTGCTCTGCCTGTGATCTGGATGTAGCTAGGCTTTCTATGTCTGTGCTTCTGGCAAATGTGGTCAGTATTTAACCCAGACTGTATTTTTGTGCTTACCATCTGCTTAATTCTGAATGTCAGATCCACAACTGGCCTGCTAGTTATTTCTATTCAGCTATTTTGAACTCAGCCCTGTGCAGCAGATAGGAAAGGATGTACTAGTTATGTGAAAATGTCAGCTGAGCTGAATCTCCTCTTAAAAGCTAAAACTAAATCTTTCCTTGTGAAAATAAGAAAAGTGGATGATTCTTTTAAATATTTATTGCATTGCTTTCTCCAACCTTGTGTTTTCTTGGCTTTGTTGCAATTAGAAGAAAAAAGAAAAAAATGTAATAGGAAAGGCTGAGCTTGTAAGAGTTTTCAGTCTGATTGTAATACCAAGTAAATGGGCATATCACACTAAACTCAAACTGAGCATTTTCAGTAAGATTCTATGTTTTCAGGTGTGGCAAAACTTCAAAATGTGACTTAGCCTGGAAATGGTTAGCTGAAGGGGGCCTATAATGATGCTGGGGAGGGACTCTTCACTAGTAACAGGACAAGGGGTAACAGGTTAAGACTTAAACAAGGGAGGTTTAGATTGGATATAAGGAAGAAATTTTTTACTGTGAGGGCAGTGAGGCACTGGAATGGGTTGCCCAGGGAGGTTGTGAGTCCTCCATCCCTAGCAGTGTTCAAGGCCAGGTTGAACGAAGCCTTGAGTGGCATGGTTTAGTGTAAGTTGTCCCTGCCTATGGCAGGGAGGTTAGAACTAGATGATCTTAAGGTCCTTTCCAACCCTAACTATTCTATGAACATATTTAAGATATTTGTGCTGCCATCCCAGCCCCATCAGACCTTTACCACTAACTCTAATAAAGAGGAATTAAAAACAGGAGGGGAGTGAGGGGAGAAAAAGGAATGAAAAATACATTTTAAGTTATTTAAGTTACTTCCAAATCAGAACACTTCCTGTTTTCAAGGACATTTTACACAAAAATAGAAAAGTCCAAGATTATTTTGTTCTACTTAACCATAAAAAAGAACTTCTAACATTTGGTAAGTCTGACCATTTAAACAGAAAGCAATAATATCTACAACAGTGTTGCACAGGATTTTCAATTAGAAAATAACTCCTACAAATACTATAAAATCAGAAGAATCTCTAAAAAATAGATAATTATTCCAACAGATTAGTTAATCCATACACAACTTCAGTCCAACCCTTAACAACTATGACACATCACAATTTTAAGTATCAAAGAAGGCCTTACTTTGGTAATACAGTTGCACTACCATTGGCCCAAGCTAAAAATAATGTATAAGTGCAGCAGAATCGCTTAAATATTACATTCCTTCATGAATTTTAAAAATAAGGAAAATTTTGACATTTCTTTGGAAATATTTCAGGAAATAATGTAAAATATATCTACTGATTAGTTTACTGAATGTAAGATTTTTTGGTGTGGTGGACTGACCTTCACTGGACACCAGATGCCCACCAAAGCCACTCTATTGCTCCACCTCCTCATCTGGACAGAGGAGAAAAAAGGTAACAAAAGGCTTATGGGTTGAGATAAGAACAGGGAGAGATCGTTCACCAATTACTGTCATGGGCAAAACAGACTGAAATTGGGAAAATTAGATTCATTTAGAATCATAGAAGCATAGAATTATAGAATAGTTAGGGTTGAAAAGGACCTTAATATCATCAAATCAGGGAAGAAAAATGAGAAATAAAACGAAATTTTAAAAACACCTTTCTTGCACCCCTCCCTTCTTTCTGGATTTAACTTTCCTCGTGAATTCTCTATCTCCTCCCTTCCATCAGTGCAGTAGGATGGGAATGGGGGTGTTTAGTTCATTACATGTTGTTTCTGACACTCCCTCCTCAGGGGAGGACCCTTCACACTCTTCCCCTACTCCTGTGTAGGGTCCCTTGCATAGGAGACAGTCCTCCTAGAACTTCTCCAACCAAGTCCTTCTCACAGGTTACAGTTCTTCACAAAGTGCTCCAGCATGAGTCCCTTTCACAGTCCTTCAGGAACAGACCATATTCTTTCCTCCTCTACAACAACAGATCATTCAACAACACTGAAGGAGACAAAACCAAAAAAAAAAAGGGAGGGGGAGAGGAGGGGGAAAAGAAGAGGATGCTAGCTCTCTTATTGAGAAGTAGATAGATTCACTTGCAGGGACAAAGAACAATCCCTGTACTCTGATCATGACAGCTAGGAAACTATCAGGTCTTCCTTAGCAACCACACATTAATGATAACTGAGCTTTATTTCCCTTCAGTTGCCAAGGGTATCCTGTATTTTCCAGCTACTGAACCACAGATTCAAGACGGCATTCTAGGGGAGACAACCCATGTTTTATTTCTATCTGGTTTAGACAAGTTTTTCATATCTCCTTTTGTTCTGCAGGATGAATGAAGTCAACTCCTCAGCCTACATACTTCACACCATCATGAAGGGACTGCAAAGAAGCAGGAGGCAGTGGGTTCAGCACTTTAAAACCACATAATACTGCCTGCATAAACAGCTGTGTAAACATTCAGATATTTAAGATTCAGGCTTTGAGTAGTATTTCTATAAAACAAGCTCTAGGAAACCACAGTTATATTTTGTTTTTTTCTGATCAAGCTATGCATACAAAAAGGACTACAAAAATTTATCAATGTGTATTATCTTTCATGGTCATATTAATTTAATGGAAACATACAGCAACACATTAAAAAGAGCTTCAGTTATTTCACAAAGGCAAGGAAAACCCTGAGATGTTATTCATGAGAATTTAAATCTGTGTTTCCATTAGAGCCATAAAATCACCTATGATATTGAAAATACTTTTGAGACTGCAAAAATGTAACACAAAAAGAGATCTATAAATATACTTAAACATCTGAATGCTAAGTTACATAATAAAATTAGAACAAAATTTTTAAACTTATTCTTTTCTTCCAACATTTACACTTTTCTTGAACCGGCACAAGTCAAAGATGCTAACAGAATATTGTGGTTCCTCATACTTCTTATTTTTGGTTTGTCATTGAAAACAACCTGATATAATGTTTTGTTACAAACTTTTTGTTCCAAAATCCTGTAACCTTACATCCCTAATGGTTGCTGTGATCAACCATGTGAAAATTATTGCAACAAATGTCAAAAATGGAAGAAAATGAGATTGAGGCTGCACTAGAAGGGATATGTAAAGCACATCACACTACTCAGATTTACATAGGTCTTGAGCTAGAAGGGTAACAAACACCTCTCATGTACCAGGGAGCTATGTAATGTTAAAAACCTTACCTTTTCTCTGACACTGTAGGATGAACAGAAATATGCTGAATTCTATTACAGAATTAATACAAAAATAATTCCATTTTTATCAAATTTGTTCATTAGAAAATTCAAAAATACTGTGGAAGCCAAAATAATTTCTCCAAAATAAGTGGAAATATTCCATGGTGGCTATATTCCATGGTACAAATGAACAGTTAGACTTCACACAGAACCAGATTCTCTGTGGTTCAACTCTTTTTCACAGTGGATTTCATTTGCAGCACTGAAAAATTTATATCCACTGCACATCATGTGTTGACTGAATGGCTCTCATTTATTTTTTTAGAATTTTTTTTTTAAAATGGGTTATGCTTTAACTTTTCAAAGTTTTTGAAACGCTGTCCATGAGGATTTAGGCCAGTACTAACAGGAATGCTGGCAAATCCCTGTTAAATCCAGTTTGATCCAAAGTCCAATAGACAGACCCTTCTCTGATATCAACAGATCCTACATTAGTCCAATGGTTATGCAGCTGTTCTTATTTTTTTTCTATATTTTTCCAAGCTCTCAATGTTGTAGTCATTTAACAGTAAATAGGTTTTTCAGAGAAGGTCAAAAATCCTAATACTTCCAAGTCTCAAAAATCTTTATAGAAGATTACAATTTAACTATGCAATTTGGTATCATATTGAGCTCTTTAGTGAGTCTTTAGCGATTACTGAATACTTGCCAGGATAAGTGGCATGCTATTCCCTATATTTTTTATTATCATATGACTACCATAAGCTTTAAAAGCATTTCTTAAAAGAGTAAGCATGATTATAAAATTTTTCATCACAAGATGCATGCCCTCTTCTGCACTTCTATCCTGTTAGTCTTCATAGGTTTACCTTTTTTTAATGGGGTTGAGGTACTACTGCAGCTCCTGAGAAGAATCCTGTGAAAGTCTGAAATATTTTCATTTCAAGAAATGTTTCCAGTTTCTTTTTCAAAGTTGTTGTTAAGTATTTCACAAGAAGCCTGCACATCTCACATCTCAAACAGTTAGGGTTAAACCCTAAACAGAATTTGTGTTCCTATGCCTAGGAACATTCCTATGCCTATTCCCATCTGACCCTACCTGTCACATATATTTTCAATGCAAGCACATCTTGCTACATGCAAATGAGGTGTTTGGACCCCCTGAACTACACATGACCTAAACGCAGTTTAAATGCTGCTCCCACATAACTGACTGCATGAGTAATCTCCAACTAGAAGAGCAGGACCACAGGCTTAGAAAGAGCTGCCTTAAAATTTAGACAGATGGACAGTGGCAGAACTACTCAATGTATTCCCTTCCCTATCAGTCAAAAAGCGATTTTGGTGTGAGAAGCACTAACAGATAATTGAGTAGCAGGTCAAAATTAGGCAAGTTGTCAGAATAATGTATGACAGAGTATTAAAAAAGAATTGCTATAATATCTGCAGTCTCAGATGGCAGGAAATACTCAGGTAACTGAAGAAGCGGGACCTAGAGAAAAAAAAAACAAAACAAAACAAACACCACCACACACTTGTATCTCAACTTAACTGCCTCTCCAACATTACCAGTTCCAACTTGGCAAAGCTACACAGCACCAAACTTGTAGAATGCTATTTTTTTCAAGTGCTACACTGTGCTAAAGTTAAAAGTTGAATTGTGTTCTTTTACATAAACCAGTAATGCCTTGGTCAGTACTTCAATTTTATCCTATAGCAGGAAATGACCCCCTAAATCCAAAATATAAATTCAGTTTACAAATATTACCATCAGTCAAAACACACTGCATTTTGTTGCAGCTTAACACTGCTAATGAATTTTATGCCGATTATGTTGATTAATAAAGATTATGCTTATTTCACTAACAAGCCAGAAACTAAAGAACCATGTATAATCAAAGGTATCCCACAGGCTGTTTTAGATTTACATCTACACTGGAACATTCAAATTTATTGCCATAATTCTAGTAATTGCCACTAGACCAGCACATCAAAAGCAGATTATGATGACAATACAGAAAATGTGCACATGTCAGTATATAGCACTACTGCTCAGCACATGCAAGGTTGCAGAACAGGTCCAGGATGAAGAAAGATCTTATCATTGCAGTAAAGTGTTATAACTAGCACCACTGTAGAGACAAACTCCTTATAACGCACAGTTGTGTCCATATAGATGTCACTCATTACAGCTTTTTAAAAACCACAAAAATCCACTTTTAAAAAAAAAAAAAATACAACCCACAAAACCATTTCCCCTTAACCACCTTCCTGTAACACAGCTGGTTTGGAATTTTCAACACTTGGTGCGTGAACATACAAATACATAGTGGTTTTTGTAAAAACTTTATGGACTCTTTTGCTCCTCATGCTCTCAACAGGCATTATTTTTTTCAAGCATGGTTAGCCAATTAGGCATTGAGCTCTTAAGCAAGATGTATTTTTAAGAACCATTAGGCATGTAACACCAACCATTCAGTGAGAAAAAAGGCATGGCTCACAATTTGAAAAAACAGGCCACTGCACTTGAAAACACCGATCTGCCTGCATCATACAAGGACCATAATTGAAAATGTGTAATTCTACATCAAGACCCAGGCAACTTGAATTGTTCAGCAAGTTTATCAAGTGAAGCATGAAGATATTTGTAGAGAGAATTTAGAAAGCAAGCAAAAAGGAAGATTTTTCTGTCTTGGGGTAGAGAGAGAAGAAAAAACCTCTGTAGAAGGGAACCAAGAAAAATTAACACACTTCTAGAATATGCCCCATTTCTTCTCCCCTAGAAACTTGTTATAAAGGTTCAGGAGTCCCATCATTAAATGAACACATCATAACACCTACAATTCATTACCTAGCCAAATCCAGCTGTCTTTAGAAAGGTAATTAACAGTTTCAAAGGAAAAGATATTTAGGGCATGAAATTTCTCCAGCATAACCAAAAACAACATTCTACTCTTGGAAATTTTGGTCTCACCAATACCCTTCTACCAAATGCTCTCCTTTTTCTGCTATATTTGGCTCATTACTTCATTACCATTCCCACCCTTTCAGACCTATGAAGAAAAAAAAAAAAAAAAAAAAAACAGTCTTATTGTCTTTATGGCCTCTACTCCTCAGATTTGCACAGACATGGGTAAAAGATTGGTCTACAACAGCAAACCTGCGAATGACATGATTAAGGCATCAGGTGAAATACTTGTCTAGCTGTGGTTAAAAAAAGGTACTCAGATGCTTGGCTGATTCAGGACATCAGTATTTTTGAAGAACAAACATTAACAACAGTCTCCATGTTTTCCAGGTTGTACAGGTAATGACTTCTGTTTTCTCACTTTGAGGGAATTTATTTAAACAAGAAACTGGTTTTGCCCACCTGCAGAAACAGCTGTGATAAAGGCATTAATATTACATGAGTGAGGTAGGAGGCAAAAATGGAATAGACAATTCTTTAGAAGATATCTTAAAATTATGTCCAAATGTGGATGCTATGGTTCCTTAAGAATTCAGGGGTTGTTAGAATTAATCAGAAAGAGTAATATAGGATCTGCCTGTGTTTTAAAATGAAATTTTAATTTTAAAAGCCCTGAAGAACCTATCATGACTCTATACCGAGCATATGACATATCAAACACAAAGCTAACTGTTAAGAATCTTCCAGAGCAGATTATGTTTCTATGTCTTCCCATAACTTTATGAGTAAAGAGACTAGACAGTGTTTTCTCCTGCATTCAAAAATAAGTTCACCTCTGAGAAAAGGTCATCCATGAAAAATCTTAGCCTCAAGGATGAATATTTGGAAAGCTCTGAGCATATAAAATAGTGTGCCAAAAGAAAAATATTATTTCAACCCAAAGCACACACTGGTGTTTTAAAAGAGCAAATTTTGAAGGAGAAATATATTCTAGTGCTACTGTAAATTTCTATTTCCTCACAAATAACAGTGAGCAAAGGAATTTATTTTCCTTGAAAAGACACCCATTTTGGAAAATTAATTTCTTTTTGTTTAAATAATTTTATCAGAGACATATTAATTCCCTTCCTCTAGATAAACTGTATGTAATAAAGAAAAATGTATCTAAAGTTATGGGAGCACATATTTAACTGTATTTATAATATCAATAAGAAATTAATGTACAAATGTAAGCCACAAAGTATAATAATGGGTAACATCCTCATTAGATTTATTTCTAAAGCTAATATAAATAATCTATTGGTAGACTTTTTTTCCCTTTAGGGAATGAGTTACATCTTTGTCTATTTTGCAGTTTCTTTTAATAATAAACACCAGATACCAGAAAGACACTCTCTCAGCCCTTCCACTCCGAAGATTACAGCCTGAAGGTTCACTCTATATGGTAAGGTATATTTGAAAATCTGTATAAAGTATGATTTTATTTATTAGCTATTTACTTACAAACTTTTAAAACCATTTCAGGTTTACCATCTCCCATTCCAATACTGAAATTAAGTAAAAATCTTCCAAACCTAGGCTAATCAAAGTTGTAGTTTCTCATCTAAGCAGCAAGTATACAGAATTGTCTATGTACATTTTCCTGTATTTTTCCTGTATGTATTTTTGATTTCACTGCTGGTGCTGGTACATTAAAAAGAGAAACATAGTTGAAAACTTTTTCTGCTCAGGCATTTTGAGGGATGATCTGTCAAAGGAAAAGCAGGTCAAAACAAGGTCAAATATTTTCCATTTTTGTGTGCATTTTAAATAATCCATTTGCTCCATTATTTGCACTAAGAACTAACCCACTTTGTTCTCATGAAAATTTACACATGCTTAAGTGCATTGCATAGTTTACACAGATCTTTACTGCACATTATACCTTCAAGAATTGTTTCAGAAACTATCCCATTTTTGCCACATTTGGCATGATTTTGTGATTTCACTGTCTTTAGGGCAACCTGAACCACAGAAGACTGTAAAATACAGATCTGCTAACGTTTAGATTTAAAGATTTGGTCAGGACTACAATGAAGAGCAAAATAAAACAATACACTGTAAATTTCTATTGGGAAGACTATAAGTAACTGCAAATTAAAAGAACTCTGAGAAGCAGCACTATATTTTTTTTATCCACTAAGAGGAAAGAAAAAAGCAGGAATGACAAAAAGAAGATGACTTTGGAAGTCTCTGGGGCCAAATTCATTTTGAATACATGTTGAAAAATTGTTCCCAAAGTGTTTCACATTCATAAAGGTTTTTATTAGGAACAGGAAAACCACTCCAAATACAAGAAGGCCAAATTTATTAGCAGTCAAGGCTCACATTGCTTTCATATGAACTATTAATATTCATTGAATACATGTGTATGAGCCAGCAATGGCACTATATTACACCTGCTACTCCAAAGGAGATCATCACAAGCAGCATTATGAGCTACAGATCCTGCTTCTTATGGTTAAGTTACATAAATCCATATCAATCCATATACATGGTTCTGAAGAAGGAAATCCCTGATTTGTCCATATGGCCAACACAGAGAGATTACCACAAATACATACTAGATCAGTTTGAAGACTTTTTTTTTGTTGGTGTTTTTTTTTTTTTTTTTTTTTTTTTTGTGAAAAAAAAATGTGCAACTATTCACTCCCACAAAAAAAAAACCTATAAAAATAAATGGTCAAAATAAATAATCTGCTTTTTTTGTTGAAGATGAGTGATTATACTTGCTACTGATAGGTAACAGGAGTTTTACACATTTTCCATCAGGTGAGCATACAAAAAGATGAGAGTAGCAGCCCTTTAGTAAAGCTGTGATTTAACACTGTGAAGAATAGCAACATACAAAAAGAAAATGTCTTCAAGAAGGGGGGGGGAAGGGGAGGGAAACAAAAAAAAAAAAAAAAAAGGAAAAAAAGAGGAAAAAAAGGAAAAGGAAAAAGAAA